>VDFB02259492.1:0-23112 GCA_007258455.2 Sequoia sempervirens
CATGGATTCATGAGATGAATGGGGTGCCTTCTACCCTTCATCGTAAAATGAAGCATATCTACAACAACAAAATGTATACAATCAAAGCTGATCCTAAGCCTTACAGTGCTTTACTCATTGAGAAAAACAAGGAAAATCCTTTGAAAACAATGTCACCAACTACACAAGTAGAACTCATGAAAGAAGAACAAAAAGATAAGTTCCCTAAACCCTTCACAATGTTATCGGTGGATGTTTTGGGATCATTGGATTTTACGCCAACATTCATGGGAGAATACAAGATCATAAACAAGGAGTCTAAAAAAGGGAAAAGAAAAAGTGGTAATGTTGACACAAGATTCAACACAAAATTTGAAAGCATCCACCTCAACCACTTTAGAAGAAGAAAATTACACAAAAAACTTTGATGAAGCTGATTATGAACAACCACTGAATCCAAATAAAATGAAAAAAAATTATGGAAGAGGTTATGAACTTATGAAACAACTTGGTTATAGTGGAAAAGGATGTGGTTCTAGATAACAAGGTATATGTGTCCCTATAGAGCTTAACACACAAGAAACAAATAGTGGTCTTATTTATTGTACTTCGAAAGAAACAAAAAACATCAAAAAAGCTTTCATTTAACATCAACACTCTTACAAAAGATTCTTCTAAACCTACTTCAACTTTGGTGCATCTTGAATTGATAGATACTACATGTGGGAATATCTCATTAGATATGCATCAAGTTGATACTTTGTCTACTCATTATAATCAATAGCATTAGTTGTTTCTCCTTCCATGTAATAGTTGTAGGGTCATAACATACTCACTATTGCATGTTTTTACATTCATTGCAAATCATTTCCTTTTTCACAAGGAGCAACATATAATCATCCATTCTTGGCTCATCCTTGTCTTGCACTAAGTGGGGGCAAGGAGTTAGGTAGCCTTTTCCTCGTATGGTACTTGCCATTGTCTCTGTTGGATAGTTGACTATTTTCCATGTATACATAAGAGCAAGCTTGGGATGTGGACAACATGCCTTAAGTCGACTCGCATGTGACATACTTTCTTCCTGTGTTTAGCATTTCATTTTGGGGACAACCCCTTATTCATGATATAGCTTTATTTCATAAACATATGACTTGGCATAGGGTTTTCCAAGGAAAGCTCTCATGTCTTAGGAACAAACATTGGCTACTTTAAAGCAGTTGCTCATAGTAATGGTGTTAGAAATCACTTTAAAGTGGGGGCATGCATCAATGACATCTTTCGATATTTTGCATATTTCATGGTGTGATTTTATTTCTTGTGACGTGTCCTTTTCTTGGTGGTGTCATTGGGTTTGATGTCCTCCAAGAGCAAAATATTTCTAAGCATATGATTTCCCTTAGTGGCATAATACAAACGAGGCATCCCATAAGTGGCGATCTAATACTCTTGACTTGTCCTCTCTTGGAGACATTAGTCATGATGTTCCCTAAGAATCTACCTCACATGAACAAAGAAAAATCCCCTTTAAAAAAAACCTATAGACATAACATTCAAAACATTCATAAAAGAATAGCATTGTGGTGCCTTATCAAAGTTTTCAAGAGGATAACCTTGGTATGGTATGAGGCTAATATGACTCTCTCATTTTCCACCTCGTTGGGATAACTCACCTAGTGGATTGCTTGAGGTTCCACTACCCTAGAGTGAGCACGCATGTTATGGAAAAACAACCTAGATATGTTCCATATCGTGTTGGACTGTCGAAGCTTGATCCTTGTTACAAAAAAATAGCCTAGATGTGTTCCACGTCATGTTGGACTATCGAAGCTTGATCCTTTTTCTTGGACAAATAGTCACGTTCCACATTGTGTTAGAACAATTGTGCTTGATCCTTTGTTTTTCTTGATCTTTGATAGGGTATGACTATGTATCTTTGTTATTGTTGCATACTTAAATGTCTTGAGTGTCTACTTTAGTGTGATTTTTTCATGGGGGCAAACTCTCACTAAAGTGGGGGCAAAATGTAGCGTCAAAAAAAGTAACCCCTTTTCACACTTAAAATTGGGAATGAATAATTAATGATAAAATGTACTTAATTGTGCCCTATTTAGGGTGTTGTAAAGTGTTTTCTTACACTTTCATAGCAATCTAGGGCTTCATTTATTAATTGAGGTTAATTAGAGCTTAATTGGCCCCTTTAATTCAAATCCAAGCCTTAATTTTTACAATTTTCAAAGGATTTATCCTGACACTCATTAATAATAACATTTAACTTGGCAAGGTTTGAGTCCTAGACAATTGTGCTAGGACCCATTTTCCCAAGGTGGCGAATGGGTCCTCCTTACCTAGGACCCCCTTTTTTAACATATTTGTGATGGGATTTTAGTAATATTTCACCTCCCCAAAGCTTGGTCCTAGAAAATTGTGCTAGGATCCATTCACCCAAGGTGGCGAATGGGTCCTCCTTACCTAGGACACCCCTTTTTTTACTTATTTGTGGCAAGATTTTAACAATTTTGAATCTTAGATCTAATTGCAGCTTGTGTTATTTAAATTTCGAGATTAAATCTTAAGTTTAGTATAAATATAAGGTTAATTCACACAGTTTCATCTAAGACATCCTAAGAATTATTATGCAAGCATCCTAAGAGTTCACAAGAGCATTTCAAGAGCATTTCAAAGGAATTTAAAGGCAGATTATCAAGGTTTTATTGTAGCAATTCAAGATCATATCATGATGTCAAAGGCATAGTGCATCAAGCTTGTTGAGCTAGTGTGTTAATGTAGTATTGAAGATCCATTTGCAAGCATTGTTTCACATCCAATTCAATATCAAGATCTACATTCTTTATGGCCACTTCATGTTAGATTGCATATTTACATTCCAAGACTTCATCCAAGGTATCATTGTTCCATATTTCATGTTTCATGCTTCTATTTCATAATTTCATCACAAGGTTTAATTACCTAAACAGGGTTTGACCAAGGCAAACCCCTATTCCCTAACAATCAAAAAAATTTCTCCTCTTTGATGTGTTATTGTAGGCTTTTAAGTTGAAGATCAAGTGGAGAACAAGATTGAAGCAAAGTTGTCAAAGTTGAAAAGTTGCAAAGTTGTCATCCATCTTGCAAGATCACAAATTATCAACCTAACAGTTGGTGGATATTGATGGGACAAATTGTAAGATCTGGTCTGTGTTGAAATGGAGACATTATTGATCCATGCGTTCGTTGATTATTCAGTTAATCTGTCGTTTGTTAGGGATGGATAACTAAGAATTATCACTTACAAGTTCCCTTATTATTTGAGTTTGCATGTGTATGCAAGATTTGTTCCAATACTAATTTGTAGCCATGTTGTCATCCTCCTTGCAAGTCATGACTCTATTACTTAATGGAGTAGGCATTGGTATTATTGGTGAAAGGTCATTTTTAAAATTTTTAAATATATCCCTTGCTAGTTATAAGATTAGTTTAGTTTCCACCATGTTGGTATGATCTAATTATGCAACTCATGTTGTATTCCATGTTATCTTAAATCTGATATAACTTTGTAGATCATAATAGTGTGTTTCTTCTTTTCCATGTGAATGCAACGTTAAGTGGATTCATTTTTGGGGATCTACAACACTACTATTATCTTTTGGTGCATGGTAAGAGAGATTTATTGTTTGTTTTTTGATCTTGTAGGTTTATATGTAGTCAAGGTTGGCATGAACTTAGTGACAAACCTTTGGGTTCATAGCATGTTGGGTATGGTTTCTCAAGGGCCTTCAATCTAGTGGTTTATTTCTCTTTAATTTGTCATGTTGTAGAGGCCTTAGGGAATACCCCCTTAGCCTTATATACCCAAAAGATGAAGATGAGTTTAGCCACACACAAGAATGGGTCCATTCATGACACTATATGATCATAAGTCTTGCCCATTACCTTTGTTGAAAATATCCTTGTCCTTATGTTTTGGTCTTACTCTTTAGGAATTGTGGGAATACATGCTTGAGCACCAACATGAGGCTAATATCTAAATACTAGATTAGTTGTAGGATGAATTTTTAGGCACAAGCACCCCCATTGATATTGTCAACATCTCCAATTAGGTCATTGATCAAGAAGTGTTAATTGAACAAAAGAAAAAGGAGCCCAAGGCTTCATTCAAATAGTTAGTCCAATCAATACAAGGGGAGATGCAAACAACAATGAGTTAGTTTCTCAACATTCAAGTGCAATTTGAGGCCTTGGTTGATTAGAATAGTAAAATGGTTGATGATGATGCACTAACCATCAAAAAGATCATTGTAGATATTATTGTTTTTTTGCCATCCTTTGCAATGCATGCGCACGTTGACAACAAATTTTGACAAAGAAAGTCTTTCTCATAGCACCATAAATAACAACTTAGACCATCCTACCAAAAGAAATATCGAAATAATTGATACTCTATCCACTTTTCCCACCTATACAATATACTATGTGCTCTTCTTTCTATCATTTATTCTATTCTAAATTTTATAAAACATTATTTAATTTTAAATCAACAAATTCCATTTCTTTCTATTGCTCTAATTAAAATATAAACGTTATAAACCAAGATTATAACCTTTTAAGTGATCCATGCTTATGAATTCACTCTTGAACTTTGATTGTTAACTCAAAAAGTTTTTATTAAATATTATATAATATTCATCTGATTACATTATTTGGATAAGCAAGAGATGCACGAGGTACATAAAATATCCCTCGGCTCTCAATGACGATAAGGACATGAGTGGATAGAGGGAAGCATCCATAACATACCAAGATCTTCACAATCTTTATATTGGTTAAAAAATGCACCATCGCATCACATCACATACACTGTCCAAACAGAATAAGTTAGTGCATATTCCAACAAAGGATTATGATAGGTGGGAGGCTCATTTGGAAAAAAAACAGAGAAAAAAAAGAATGAATACGGCCATACGGCCATCAAATTTAACTTGTTTATCCAGTCCAAACGTTTAGTTGGCTAAGCTGGACATGCATCATGCTCTCCTCATGATGACCAAATGCTTTCTAGTACATGGGCATCTTCAGTAGATTTTTTTTTTCAAATACATACAACCTTCCCTAGAACGTGGGAGTGGGGTCATCACGGACATGAAGTTTTATATCAAATATTGTATAGTGATAGTCTTTTTCGAAAGAGTGAAATTGTTTTGTATTTTTGAATAATTGGACTATATAAATAGTACCCAGTGTCTTTTTTAGGTCGTTACTAATATGATGAGTAAGTTTACATTTAAATGGTATGTTCTTATAGCAAATTTGTTAAGAGTATGGGGAATCAATTTGTGGGTCATCTAGTGGTGATAAGTTGTCCTCATAGCAAATTTGTTATAAGTATGTGGAATCAATTTGTGAGTTATCTAGTGGCTGAACCTAACCAAAATACACCTCGAAGAGATTTGAACCTTTTTGAATGGCGTAATAAAAAAGCATACCATTGTTCTTCCTAACGAAGCTACAACCCTTTAGTATTAATTCTATCGGTCGAGTGAGGTTATGCATTAACAATAAAGATGCTTCCCCGATTGTGTAATAAAAAAGTATACCATCATTCTTACTAATTTAACGACAACCCTTCAGTATTAATTCTATTGATTGCTTGTATGATTATGCATTAAAAATATAGATGCTTCTAACTTTGTTTTTTGGTAAAAAAAATTCATTTAGAATTGTCTATCATAGACAATAATTATGGTTGAGTGTGAATGTATATTTGTTTTCCCCTTTTATTTTTTAAATTTATTTTTTGTTAATCTATTTTTGTATCTATAGATATTTGTTATGTGAGAAAGGCCTTCTACAAGTATAGTTACAATATCAAATCAATAGTTTATAAGTTGTGGTAAAGTTTGCATGACTGTGAATTTAATCATGATCGGGCACATTAATTTAAATTTTCTTTCCTTTTATCATTGGTCATTCATCATT
The DNA here is from genome assembly GCA_007258455.2 of Sequoia sempervirens. Classification (NCBI taxonomy): domain Eukaryota; kingdom Viridiplantae; phylum Streptophyta; class Pinopsida; order Cupressales; family Cupressaceae; genus Sequoia; species Sequoia sempervirens. The sequence goes on from VDFB02259492.1 coordinate 5,953, forward strand.
GAAATACAAATGTTTGAAATATAGATAGAAGATTAGGAGCCACATAGCCATAGTAAACATTTTTCTTTGATGGTGGGAGATCCTTTCACTATCACAATCAAATCACTAATAATGCATTCATTTATTATTGTTCTCTTATTGTGCCTTCTTGTTTTCCTATGAATATTTTTGTAAGTATAATTCTAAAGATAAGATTGTATTGAAAATGCTTGTTGCCATTGCAATTTGATGTTGTAGTCTATTTCTACAACTTAATTATTTCTCATTGAACAATTAGAGCTACTATTATTTTTTCACTTGACAAACCATAACGTGTTTTGACAAATATATAAAGATGTCCATGTTGTAATAGTACTTCCGACCAATCATATTGTTGTACATAACACTCAAAATCATACATTTTGAGGCAAAATTTTCTTGATCTACATACTTATCCTTCTATCTTGCAATTCCTTTTTCATAATACATGCTTTGGTAGTTGTAACTTTGGGCATTCTTCTTGGAGTTTAATATGCAAATGTAGTTTTTAAGGCTAATATATGTTATTGTTGCTAATAGTTAGAAGCAACTTTACAATATGCTAAGTTGGCCTCATTTTATTGTCCCAATTGCAATTAAGCAAGATGATAGAATCATGTGAATGAGATGTGGTTTTAATATTCAAAATATAATGCTTCATTATTGTTTATATGCGGGGCATTTCAAAGCACAACTCTCCTCTTCTGAATGATGGACCATTATGTGATCCAAAATATTGGTGGAAAAATACACGTAGTTGAATCCAAAAGCACTCTCTACTGATTTCATGAACTGTCAAAAACTCATACCTATTAAATTATAATATTCTTGTTTTTTTCTTCATATCCTTTATATCCTCAACTAAATCGATTGTGATCTATATAGCCAAGACCTAGTCCATACTTCTAATTCCTTAGCCTAAAATTCAAGACCAAATGAGAAGAGTTATGGAATCTTATAGCCCTATGTTTGTGGGAATATTATTTGGACCTACTATTCTTGAAATTTTATTGAAGCCTTTAGGTGCCTCATTTTATATGATCCAAAATGTATTAAATAGAATTGAGTGATCCTTTGGCCTAGTGTTGTTTAAGCACTAGCTTAATCTTGTGTTCAATTTTTTTTGTATATGGAAGCCTCCATTATATTGTATCCTAGGACGCTTGGCTTTAGATTCCCTAGGCACGATTTAAGTTTGATTACAAAACTTGCATTTTTAATTTTTTTCATCTTATCGGTATTGTTTAATATTTTGCAACATATCATAGGTTATTAAGTGTATGCTTTCATCTACTTTTAGCATATGTCACTAATTCCAAAATTAATGTCTATTTAGAAAGAAATGTAGAGCAAGTTTATTTTATTTTAATTGACCTCTTTTTTACTATTCTCCAATACAGTTTGAATGTTTTTTATTATTCAAGGTGTGTGGCTATAGATTTTCTATGATACATTTTTCTCATTGTCAAATCTTCTACTACATCTATTTACGTACACATTTAGAGGCATTTTATTTTTATGTATTCATTACTTTGTCTACTTTACAAAAAATAAATACCATTTGAGATGTACAAAAAATGTACTTATTTCACTTGTCACTCACCATTGGCATACAAATGTTTGAAATCTAGATAGGAGATCAAGATCAACATGGCCAAAGTAAACCTTTTTTCTTTAATGTCATGGGAGATTATTTAACTATCACAATCAATATGTTTAGTAATTGTATGCATGTAGATTATATAAATAAAATTTGCATCAATTCTAACCTAAAACAAACCAAATACATGCAAACCTCAAAAGATCAAATGTAGTAAGTTGATAGATTGATAGCTTGGATGTCGTTGCTCATGATTCTAATAGCATGATGATATGATCAAAATGATTTAGTAAAAATTTCAATAGCATAACATTAGCATAAGATTGAATTCATACAAATGGGATGGGAGGCCTCTCATTTATAGAAATTCTATGAGAGAAAAGAAGGGCCAAGATGCATTGAGTGATGGATGGCTAGGATTGAATGAGAAGTAGGGTTTTCAAAGTTGTAGTCATGTGACAAGTGTTACATGAAGGATAAGGTCTAGGTTTAGGATGTGCATTAGGGAAATATCTTTATGTGGATGTCTAGGATTAAAAGGTGGGATATTAAATGAAGGGATGAGATGGAAAGTTTGAATTTTGGAAAGTGTCTAGATTTAGTTAACCTAGACAAGGGATTAGTTAGACATGTGAAGGGGACACTTATCACATGAGGGAAAATTTAGATTGTGATCCATGTGAACATGTTTAATGACTAGGATTAAATGGACAAGGATATAGGGAATAAAGTGGAATTCAATAATGGAGGAAAAGGTAATGGGAATTAATTAATTAATTAATTAGACTCAATTAATTAATTTAGTTAGAGGATTTGGGATAAGACTGGAATTAATTAAATATATAAAATTTATTTAATGAAAGGTGATGGATGAGGGTAATGGATAAATAAATTAATTAAATAATAAATATTTATTTAATTAAATACTATAATAGGTAAATTCAAGTGTGGTTAGGTTAAGATCACATGTCAAGTGTCTACATTTTTCCTCTCTTTGAGATGATGTTGTAACTAAGAGAAGTAACATCATTTCAAAGAAGAATAAAACATAGTGGGTAGGTAGGGGATAATGACTAGTGGCATGATGCCCTAGTCACTATCGAGGATGAGGAATGATGACGAGGAGGTAGTGGCATGCCCCCTCGAGAGGACATGTGGGTTCAAAGAACAAGGGTGTGCTCTTGAAATGGATGAGAGGACTAAAGGATGAAGGGTAAAAGGATAGAGGAAAATAGATAAGGATGATGAAGATATGGATGGAGAGGGAGGATGGATGATCATCATGTTGCAATAATATAAGCAACCTAGATTTGATATTGTACTTAGCATTATGCATCAAGGTATAAGGAACTAGGATGACAATGTGCCAAGTACATGATCAAAAAGGTCAAGTACAAACATATGCCTTATAACACCATGATATGGAAAACCATGATGCCCCTATAGAAATAGAGTGCAAAGACACTAATAAATGCAAATAATAATAAAACATACAAGAAATAAGTAAGCATGTACAATGAACCAAAATCAAACAAGGACTATACTCCAAGTCAAGCTGAAAATTGATTTGATGGATTGATTGATTGATGATGATGATTATTAGTATAGAAAAGTTAATGATAAGAACAATGTATACCCCAAGGATTGGGTTGTTAACAATAAGAACAACACTTGGATTGGGAAGGATAATCCCTATGATGATAATTGATATTGGATCAATAGATCTCAGCTAATTTGGATTAAGATCACATGGATTGCTTAAAGATGATGAGTTAGATTGCATGGATTAGGATTAATTGCATTAGATGGACTGGAATGGATTGGATTTAAATGGATTGGAAGGATAGATGAAGAATAAATGGATTGAATGGAGGATAAGATTGGGTAGAGGAATGGATGAGATATAATGAGAAGGGAGAACCAAGGATTGGTAAAAGATGGAAGGATATATGGATGGATTAGATAGGAGATGAGAGGGATTAAGTAGATGGATGAAAGGTGATGTGATATAAGAGAATTTTTGATAAAGGATAAGAGGATGGAGCTCCAAGGACTATGTTACAAAGGAATGAGATGCCTCACACTAAAGGTAGTGCAATCATGGATTGATGGTGGGAAAAGATGCATAAGATGAAAGGATGGTGTATAAAGGATATGGATGGAAAAATAAGAAAGGATTTCATTCTCCAAAGAAAGGTTAGATATTTTTCCCCTAGCTCTCTATCAAGATCAAGGGTCAAAAGGAAGGATGAATGGCCTTGGATAGGATGGGGGGAAGAAAAAAGGATGAGGGATATGAGATGGAGTATAATAGAGGATATAGATAAGATATGGATGAAAGGATAGCATGGAGGCTCCTTATCAAGATCAAAGATGGGAAGGGGGGATGGATAGGATGAGGGATGTGGGATAAATGAGATGCATAGGATAAGGTAAGTAGGATATGAGATGGCTATGAAGATCCTTAGCCTTGTCAAGATCAAAGGTGGAAAAGGGAGAATGGACTTGGATAAGAGGATGGATAGAGCAATGATGGATAGTGGAGGATGTGGATAAGATATAGTATGGATGAATCTTTCCCCCAAGTGTAGAGTGAAAAAGGATGGGGGATTACACATGGCACCTATTTGCCAAGTTTTCATCATGTTACTTTCCTTAGGCTGCACAAGAAGTGGTTTTCACCATTGAACGAATGATGTCTATTTAATTTTTTAACTTTTTTATTTTTTGAATTTTGAATTTTTGGGAATGGCATGGATGAAGAAGGATGAGGATAAGTATATGGATAAGTGGATTTGGAAGATAATGGAAGGATGATAGGGAGATGAAGGAAGGAATCAAGTTGAACAAGGTGAAAATGATGGTGAAGGTAAATCAATGAAATTTGTAAAGGAAATAAACATAAATTTACATTATACCTTCATCATCCTCATCTCCATTTATTGAGCTCCAAGTTGTACCCAAGACTTGTAGATTTTCTCAAGTATCGATGATATGTGGTTGCTCATAATTTGTGCAGCATAAGGGTATGGTAGAGATGGCTTGGTAAAATGAGAGCCAATGCCTCATTTTATAGATTTTTAATGGGTGGAATCAATGGACAAGATGCATTGACTTAATCAAGGGCCAAGATTGAATGGTATGGTGGAGGTTTAGCCTTGTGACAAGTATCACAAGAGGGAAAGAGGTGTAAGAGATAATCACACATGTGTGAGCACACATTGGGAAGAGTATGTGTAAGATAGTGGGATTCACAAATGTGTGAGAAGGGGATAGGATGGGTAGGCTAGAACACTTGTCACATGGTGACACGTTTCCAAGGAAGATAGAGAGAATTAAAAATTGGAAAATAATGTTAATGATGGTTAGGCCTATGGATTAAATTAATTAATCATGGATTAATCAATTTAATAGGGGTGGGTTAAGTTAACAAACCATGGGTTCATTAACTTGGCTAGGGTTAAAAGTTGGAGAATTGGTTAAAGGTTGTTCTTGGCTCTAACGGCCAAGTCATATGCATCAAGAAGGGTCTACCTCCCAATGACTAGATCATTATGGCTATGTTGGAGTTAAAAGCCTTCAAGTAGAAAACAATAGCCATACTCGCTTGAGGTCTGGTTGTTAAGGGGATTCTTTGCCAATTTTGTGAAACCTAGTGTTGAAATTCATGATAGCTTCATGAGAAGATATTTTGAAAAATCTATCTCCAAGTTGATCCCATGTAGCAATTGAATTAAGGGTTAGGGGTCTATACCATTTTAAGGCTTTCCCTTTGAATGAAGCAATAAGGAGCCTTAGTGCCACATTTTGCTATGTCACATGATACACTGTGCACATGTCGGTGACATCTTGCAAATGTTCTATCAGTGTCTTAAAGTCTTCTCCTGTGAACTTAGGGGGTGCTTTTAAAGTGTTAGCGGGAATGGGATCCCACACTATTGGAGGAGTTAGAGGAATGAGTAGGCTATCATTATTCCATGCTACGAAGTTTCTAGTAGTCATTGGAGCTTGCACTTGTTGTGCTTGAGTTTGTGTTGGTGTTTGTGTTGCTCTGCTTCCTGTAGTTCTTTGTCATTCGACATTCACTAGTGGAGGTAAGAGTAATCAAGGATTACACATTTTCAATGATCTAGTGATGGGTCTCTGACTCATAGACCTATTTCTTCACTAGTTTGAAGTATTACAGTCCCACTGAGTGTGCCAAAAAAAACTGTTGATCTCTAAAGCTAACACTTAAGAGGTACATTTATGGGAATTTCTGCAAATGGGGGACTAGAATGCACTCCGCAAAATGACCTCTGATACTTTATAAGCCAACTCTTCATTTTGTTAATGAGGGGAGAGAAAAAGGGAGAAGAAATGAAAAAAATGCATAAAACAAGCTATTTTAAGGTGATGTATTGAGATTCTACAACATTTCAAACCTGATATAGCATAATAAAATTGTTAGGCAAATAGGTGTTGTACACCTTGCATAATGTTTATAATTTTTAATTTATTATTGTGTCTGGTTCACCTAGGGGATCTAGAAGTATGTGCATTACTAGGAGTTAATATTCTTAGGGCCACTTTATGTTGTATGTAACATTGGGACATAATGTGAGTTGTACAAATGTATTTATTTAATATTGGGAAAAGTAATTTAATAAAGTACCCAATATTAAATTTGGGGTCATGGCTTTTTAATCTCATGGTTTTAGTCACATGGTTTTATGTAATACCACTTGATAGTTTTGTGGGAGCTTGTTTTTATAAAAGCAACCACATGGGCAGTTGTTTAAGGTTGGTTGTTTAACAGGTTAGCTCTTGTTAGCATTTGTGAGGGTTGAAGCATGGCATGGGATGTGTGGTTACATGCTTGTTCACATGGAGTGCTTGTAGAGGGCTTGATGATTCAAAGGTGTTCATGGAGGACTTTGAAGATGTATTTTAATGTTTATTACTGAATAATACATGAGTCATGGATGCTTTTGGAGGCTAAGGTTTTCCCTCTTGAGGGTTTTCCCAAAGTATATCTTGTGTCATCTTTTCATGGGTATGTTATCTATTCTCTTGCATATGGATTCTGAATACTTATTTGCATAGATTTCTATTTTAGGTTATGTTGAAATTGTCATTAGATGGTTGTAATTTTCCTTTCAAAAATCTCAATTAAACCAATTTATGCAAAAGTTTTAAAGAGTATTAAACATGGTCCAAAACTCTGCATACATTAAAAGGTAACTAAAATTATAAAATTGAAAGGGAATGAATTATAATCATAAACAATTTAGATAGACACAAAGTATGAATTCAAGTAAATAAACAGAGGTAAAAATATAGAAAAGGAAAACATGGCACAATTCTTATGTATTTCAGTCTCTATTCTTCAAGAAAAATAACATACTAAGGTCTATGTGTTATAGAAAATTCCATTCCTTTTGAGTTCTATATATGTGATAAATAATCAAGAGCTAAAAGAACCTCTTAAAATAATACCACACATGGCTTAAATATGAAAAGTCATCTCCAATGAGATGGGAACTGTCAAAATAGAAAAGATTCCCCACTCTCGCACCTACGTACCTTGTGTCCATCTAGATTGTTGAAACGACCATACTGGGCAATCATGAACAACCCAAAATGAGGGCGATGATGCCATCTATTACCTCCATGATCTCCTATACAATTTCCTATGAGCCTTCATAATTGAGCATCAATGATGAGCATTCATTCCATAGGACACACACAAGTCGACCACTCTTTAGTGACTGCCCTTTGTTTGTAGTGGACCTGCCAAGAGTTTCATCCAACCACACATCAAATATTGCTTGCAATGCTCAAAATCCCCTTTGAACTGCACCACCTTGACATGTGTCTTCAAGGGAAAGCAAGCACTCGATGAAACAAGAACCTCGCTCATTCCTTTTAGTTGGTGCATGGAGCACCACATGGCGTCTTGTCACATCATGCCTCAAGTATATGTAGGAGTTAATGGTGAACTCCTCAAACACCCCAGGATCACTTGCAAGACAAAATAACTTCCACAAAAGAGAAATGGCAGAAATATCGTGCTATCATTAAGGATGCAAGAATTCCAAACTAAATATGGAAAAGTATATATGATTCCTTGATTATAAAGGCAAGGAGAGAGATAGGATTAGAAAAGATCATGACAAGTGTCTTAATCCTATCACATGAGACAACTAAGTCCTAACAACCTAGGATACGATAAGTTCTAGAAAAGACAACTCATTCTTCTAGAAGGAATCTTAGAGCCTAAGTAAACTTAACATGTGAACACATTCCCTAATTACCCAGTGAATGAATTAACTAGGTATATGACATTTATTCACACCAACAATATAGTCCCTGAATTTGATTATAGCTATGCAGGCTTGACAAGTGGCTTTACCTCACGCAAAATTTTGATCGTTGGGTGCAAAACCATGGAATCATAAAAGGAAGGCATTATTTCTGATAATGCCTTGGAAAGAAAACCCCTATAGAGAAATAGGGGTGTGGTAGACAAATTCTACATTGTTATTAACTATATTCCTAGTTTATCTTTAGTACTTCATATATTTTCTTTTCTTCTAGGTAATGATGACCCAAATGAACACTTGCTACATATAAAGGACAAAGAGAGCACATGCTTGTTCAAGATGGTTTCTAATTTAAATTTTTTTATATCATTTTCAAGAATGCAAGCTATTTCTTTCATTTTTACTTTGACATCCATACTCATATATATTTGCATTCACACCAAAGTGGAGCTAAAATGTAAGGACTAAAAGTGCATACCTTACACTTTTACCTCTTTATTTTATGCTATTTTATGAATATTGTAAATGTATAGTTTTATCTCTTAATTTGACTATTTAACACACTAACTAGACCCTAAACCTAAACCTTACTCAAATTCATTATATCCATCAACTTAGAACATGATTGATCCATCAACTTAGAACATGATTGATCCATTTTCTTATGTTTTTTCCTCCTAGAACTGAACCAAACCTATGGTATTGTCCCTTGAATAAGAAAAAACTTATAGTCTAGTCCTCCTAGTCTAAATTTCAAATAGCTTGCTTCCCAAACTAATTTTCTCAAACTATGACTATTACTTATTCACTTGTATGTGAAAGGTCTCAAGTTATGTGTATATGATTTGTATCTAACCTTACATCATCTAAATTCATTTAGGATATTTTTAATTAGGATACAAAAATCACAAAAGGACTTAGTTTTTGCATAAATCTCAATCTTAGTCTTAGGTCAATCTTAGGTACATCAATTACATTGAGATTTACAATCTTTCTTGGCACATTCTTGATCTTTGTACATTTGTCATGGGATTTGATTACTATGAAGGAAGTAAAAAAATTCTATTTTTCATAATAAGTTCCTAAAGGTACTTGTCAACACCACCAAATTTTAGAAGCAAGTATTGGTGTCTAAAAATAAATATCAAAGATTAAATCTATAAATGATAAATTAACATGTTTTACTTAGTCCTAGGTAATGTAAATTTCAAAATATCATTGTTACAATCTCCTATTCTCCATTTTGGTATCAAAACCTTATTTTTGTCTTTTGTCACATTGTATCAATTATTCAAACACGATAGAATTAATATCAAGTCAAAATTAAAATATACTCCTTATTATCTTTTTAGTTATTTAACTTTTTGTCTCAAATATTGTATATATATTTTTTATTAACTTTTTTCTATAAAAAGAGCTATATTACTTCAAAAAATATTATAGACACATTACAAAAAAGGTAGGCGGTAGTGGTATGAATGCACTCCTTAAAGCTAATGCATTGGGATAAGTCCAAGAAACAAGACAAATAGAGATAAGCCAAAAGCTTACAACTTGGGTTGATAAAAAGCAACCACAATTTTTTTTTGAAGAGCTGAGTGATTCACCAATCTTCATCCAAAATATTCTCCTTGAGGATATTCTTATAAGAAAATCATCAAGGTGGTTGTCTTCATCCATAGTTTGCTAATATTTAAATATTAAAAAATGGGCTAAATTTTTAAGGGAATAAAACCATCAACATTGCCTACAACAATAGAAATCATAAGACTGACCACTTCCACTTCCACTTCCACACACACACGCACACAACAACAACAACAACAACTTTACGCTATCTTCCTAAGAGGAATCCCAATCTTTTATTTTAGTCAAAGGTCCTTTATTTTTTAAGTTTAATTTAATTTAGAGCATACCTAAATCTTTTTAATCCAAGGTGCCATCTATTTCCCTATATAGCTATAAACCTTTTAATTTTTTGATAAATTAGTGTCATTTATTATGTCAAGACACCATGTTAAGATTGTGTTCATAAAAACTTAACAATAGTCTACATATATTTAAAAAACTAAAACTATAAAATTATTGATATAGTCAACATAACTAAACATAAAACAAAGCAAGTATATATTTTATTTAACTTTTATCAACAATAAAAAATAAATACATATTATAAACTAATTTTTTTTTATTTAATAGAAAAGTTATTATTTACTTTTTAAAGATGATGAAATCAAAATTTTAAAATAATATTAAGGTCTACAAATGAAACTATTAAAAATGACATAAATTACTATAGTTTTTAGAGTAAAAATAAAATAAATAATGAATGGTGGTTTTTTCAAAAGCAAAATTAAAAGTTACATACAAAAGTAAAATAACTCTCCATAAAATAAAATAAAAACTGTAGATAAAATAAAAAAATTCTTAAATTTTTTGAGAGTCCACCAAGTTAGTTTATAGAATGCTTTTTGGATTCAATTGTATATTTTTTTATGGAAAAAAATATATATGCTAAAAACAATTCTTAACTAAAAATTAAAATTAAAATTTATTTGTCCATATATATGTAGTATAAACAATGTAGATAAAATAAAATAATTCTTAAGAGTTTTTGAGAGTCCACCAAGTTAGTGTATAGCTTTTGAATTCAACTATGTTTATTTTTTCATGAAAAAACTATGTAAAAAAATTAACTAAAAATTTAAAATTATGTTTTCATATGTATATGTAAAAAATAAAATAATTCTAAAGTAAAATAAACATAACTCTTACCTAAATAAAACAAATCAAAGCTAACATTTCTAAGCATTTTTAGATAGATGTATTGAAGATATATACTATTATTACTTCATATAAGGTTAATTATCTTGAGAGGTGTGTTATAATAACAAAAAGATACAAAATATCGCATACGACAAATTCATGGCCAACAATTCACTGAGGGAAAATTCACTGCCAACAATTCATTGTGGGAAAATTCACTGCCAACAATTCATTGTGGGAAAATTCACCACCATGACAATTCACTGCATGAAAAATTAATTGCATGAATTTTTAGCTAGTGGCGGTGAATTTTTCCACAGTGAATTGTTGACAGTGAATTTTCCTTCGGTGAATTGCTGGCGGTGAATTTTCCTAGAGCCATAATATCATATCATGACCATGCACATAAAAACTAAAACAAAATCAACATATATTTAAAAATCTAAAATTACTAAATAAAAGAAATCTAATATACAAAAAAATCACTCTTCAAAATTAAAATAAAATAAATAATTATATAAAATAACTTTTTAAATTAAACAAATAACTCAAAATCTCACTATTTTTACTTATATATCATATCAACCCTTGGAATCATAAATATTTTTACTTAGATATCAAGGTAAAAAAATCACACCCCATAATCATAAATAAAATCAAACTATATTTACAACACATTCGTAAAGAACAAAATAAGAAACAATGAAACCATCAAACAACATGTCACAATCATCCTATTAAAATAGAAATAAGTAGTAAAGAAGAGAACTTCCCGTCAAGTCTACAATAACCAACTCCACCTCTAAAGGAGAGTGCTCTGCCTCAAAAGGAAAAATCTTCACCTCCAAAGAAGACACCATTTGTAGAACTTGGAAGAAAGAAAGAATTCTGATAGAAAGGGCAGTTACATCCTCCTTTTGCCTGGTAAGATACTAGAGCTTGAAAGAAGAAACAACCATTGAAACATTAAACACAACCACAATTGAGCCTTCAAAATAAACCATTGTAAAAGCTCAATAGAAACAACATCAACTTTCTTAAGAAGCAAAATCCCAGCCACCAGTAAGCCAATACTAATTAGAATCTAGATCATTACCTGAAAATGCAGAAAGCCTTCTACCAATAAATATTAATTCCCCCTTTTTTCCTCATAAGCTTCATAACCACAAAGGAGGTCACAATAATTTCCATAAACCATAGAGAATATTGGGTTAACAAAGAACCCAACAGCCAGTCATTGACAAAGTAGTCAAAAAACAATAGCCTGCAATCTATGAAATACTATAGAGAGAGCCCAAGAGGGAAAGGGGAAATAGTGCAGAGAAGAGTTAGAGAAAAAGCTAGAACAATAAGCATACCATCCACCCCAACACATTGGTCAGAGTTGAAAATAGACCATTCCAATGAAAAAAACCCCGCAAGGCACCCAAAGCACACACCAACAAGGCTTTCTCACAGCCCAAAAGCAGCCCAAGCAGCCAACAAAATGTGAGGAAGAAAACTAGTAGCACCAACGCAACTAGCTGCACCCCAACACCATAGAGAATCCAACAACCAGCCATGGACAAAGCAACAAAAGCCCCACAACTAGCCATCCGTGACATGTAATAGAGAAAGCCCAGGGGGCAAGGGGGAACAAAGCAAAGAAAAATCAATGAAAAGGAACACAAGAAGCACTCCATTTTCCCCAACACACTAGTTGGGGCTAAAGATAGACCATTCCATCAAAAAAACCCGTGCAAAGGGCCCAAAGAACGCACCAACAAGGTTAATCTGTAGCCCAAAAGAAGCACAAGCAACCAACAAAACGTGAGGAAGCCAACTAGCAACCCCACCTAAGCAACCAGCCGCAACCCAACAACACAGAAAGCAATCGAAACCCATAAGCCAACAAGCTGCAACGAGAAACAAAAAAAGCCTAGGAAGGCAAGGGGAAAAGCAGAGAAGAGTCAGGGACCAGACCAAAACAAGAAGTACACCATTTGCTCCAACACGCTGATCAGAGCTAAAGATAGACCAAACCACTAACAAAACCCCTACAAGGAGCCCAAAGCACACACCAACAAGGCTTTCACGCAATCCAAAAGCAACAGAAGTGGCCAACAAAAAGTGGAGAAGCAAACTAGTAGCACCATCCATGCAACCAACCGCAACCTAGAAACCCAACCGCCTGTGAATGGCAAAGCAGCCGAAAACCAGAAGCCAACCATCTACATCATCATTTGGATCAGAATCTCCAGCTCCCTCTCCCTCCAAAGAATTCATACCCCCACTCCCACCGTTCTTCCCACTCTCCATGATGGATTGAAAAAAAAAATGTGTGATATTATTGTTTTACTTAGTCTTGGGTAATTTAACTTTCAAAATATCATTGTTACAATCTCCTATTCTCCATTTTGGTATCAAAATCTTATTTTTAATCTTTTGTCACATTGTATCAATTAGTCAAACATATTAGAATTAATATCAAGTCAAAATTAAAATATACTTCTTATTACCTTTTAGTTAATTCAAATTTTTGTCTCAATTATTTAAGTCTTTTTATATATATATATATATTTTTTATAAAAAGAGCTATATTACTTCAAAAAATAGTATAGACAAATCACAAAAAAGGTAGGTGGTATGAACCCACGTCATAAAGCTAATGCATTAGGATGAAGGAAACAAGACAAATAGAGATATGCCAAAAGATTACAAACTGGTTTGATAAAAAGAAACCACAACTTTTTTTGAAGAGTTGAGTGATTCACCAATCTTCATCCAAAGTCTTCTCTTTAGGATATTTTTATAAGAGGATCATGAGAAAGTTGTCTTCATCCATAGTCTTTAATATTTAAACACTAAAAAATAGACTAAGTTTTTAAGGGAATAAAACTATCAATATTGCCTACTACAATAAAAATGGCAAGACTAACCACTTCCTCCATCTTTAGAAGTCTATATATATACATATATAAATATATTAAACTTATTTATGCTATTTTACCTCATTATGCTTCTCTCTCAAAGAAACTTAATGCTATCTCTTTAAGAGGAATCCCAATCTTATATTTTAGTCTAAGGTCCCTTATTTTTTAAGTTTAATTTAATTTAGATCAAACCTAAAACTTTTTAATCCAACGTGTCGTCTATTTCTCTATAGAACTATAAAGCTTTTAATTTTTTCTTTTTTATAAATTAGTGTCATTTATTATGTTGTCGTCTATTTCTCTATAGAACTATAAAGCTTTTAATTTTTTCTTTTTTATAAATAAGTGTCATTTATTATGTCAAGATGCATTCTAAGTGACATCAAGACGTCATGTGGTGATTGTGTTCATAAAAAAATAAAAGTAATCAACATATTTTTAAAAAGCTAAAACTATAAAATTAAAGATATAGTCAAAATAATTAAATATAAAACAAAGCAAGTATATATTTTATTTAACTCTATTAACAACAAAAATAAATATATATTATAAACTAATTTATTTTAATTTAATAGAAAAGTTGTTTACTTTTTAAAGATGAAGAAATCAAAATGTTAAAATAATATTAAAGTTACAAATGAAACTATTACATATAACATATATATTACTATAGTTTTCAAAGCAAAAATAAAATAAATAATAAATGGTGACTTTTTCAAAAGTAAAATTAAAAGTTACATACAAAAGTAAAATAAACAATATAGACAAAATAGAATAATTCTTAAAGTTTTTGAGAGTCCACCAAGTTAGTGTATAGAATGCTTTCATTCTAAATTTATGTGTTCATATATATGTGTAGTATAAACTGTAATGCACCTGGTAAACTTTTTTCAGGTGATTGGTGGTTGGCACGACACTCCAGGGGTTTGGGGGAGACTAGACCTCGTGACACTAATATATACTATTATTACTTCATATAAAGTTAATTATCTTGAGAGATGTGTTATAATAACAAAAAATATAGAATATCATATCATAACCATGCACATAAAAACTAAAACAAAATCAACATATATTTAAAAATCTAAAATTATTAAAAAGTAAAATCTAATATAAAAAAAATCACTCTTCAAAATTAAAATAAAATAAACAAATATATAAATTAACTTTTAAATTAAACAAATAACTCAAAATCTCACTATTTTTTTTATATTTAAAAATCTAAAATTATTAAAAAAAAAAATTTTAATATAAAAAAAATCACTCTTCAAAATTAAAATAAAATAAACAATTATATAAAATAACTTTTAAATTAAACAAATAACTCAAAATCTCACTATTTTTACTTAGATATCAAGGTAAAAAAATCACAGCCTAGAATCACAAATATTTTTACTTAGATATCAGGGTAAAAAAATCACACCCCAGAATCGTAAATAAAACCAAACTGTAAACAACACATTCGTAGAGAACAAAATAAGAAACAATGAAACCGTCAAACAACATGTCACAATCATCCTATTAAAATAAATAAACTTTATTGTTTTATGAATAAACAGGGTTTCACTTTTTTAATTTATACTTTTATCTAAAATACACTTACACGTTCTTCTTATTCCAAGAATCGGGAAGAAGCGAAATACCCCCGCCCCGAGACATTTTCCAACAACCCTACCTTGCCTCAATTGGGCCCCTCCACCTGTCTACTTCTGCACCTATAACCTAGACAACTTTAACTCCAGTTATCATAACACCCAACATTTAACTGCAGTTAAGACTAGCGAACTTTATTATCTATAAAAAAATAAAGAGGGTGGGCCCAAACATACTTCCGTTTATTTTTGATGTACTTGTCCACTTTGGAGGGAGAAGAATTCTCTCTAAACCAAAGTGGGTAGATAAAGAAATAAAAACATTTATCGGGACTTCCAAACTTTGTCTTTATTGGAAAAGAATATGCGAAAAATAAAGGCAGTTTTATCAGGGGATTAAGCAGAAAATTAATATTTCATTGTTTTTGTTTTCAACGGTAAAAGAGGAGGAAAGAAATAGTTAGAAGTCCTTAGGCACGGCGGACCAAAGATTCAGATGTGTGATCCCGTGAATCTTTCTCTGTCTTGATACAGTTGGCTGATGTGGACCGCATATCCACAAAAAGTCAAGGTAAAAATAAAAATAAAGTATGACACCCATCTGCCGTTCAATATCGTCGTCAGCAGTGGCAGTGCGAGTCAGGGATTAAGCCGGGTGCAGCAAATCCAGGCTATGAACAGGCAGTTGCATTGCATTAGCTATCCATCTATCTAGACGTTTTGATTGCCACCGTTGAATCAAACGCCGTGTATTTAATGCTCGATTTTATCTGCTTTGGAAGACTCGCTCCCAACGTCTAGATATCTCTTAGTGTCGACAGCGACGCATGTGGTATAGGGCGCTAAATGGTCGTAGCAGTAGCGAACTGTACTCTTTGTGGCAGGTGGCCCATCACTTCAATAATGGACGCCGGACGGACGGACGGAGCGACTGACTTACGGCGTTAACGACGAGAGTGGGTCCCGCGCAGCGACAAAAGCTGCAGGCCACTGCGTGACCATCACGCAACCGGCGTGGATGAATTAATTGGGTGTAGGGCCCAGCGGCTCAAAGTACAAGGGACGGCAGTGGGCCCACCGTGAAAAAGCGGGAGATCCGTGAAGCTTTTAGAAATTGGTTTTTAATACGTGTGAAGTGGGACAGCGGGCATGATGCATGATGGTCACGCCACTCGTACATATCGGCGTCGGCAACGGGGTATGCTTTCAGCTTCGCAAGCCTAATCTGTCACCTATTCCGCTCCCGCCTGGGCCCGCCATCTATTTATATAAAGTCGTTATTCAACACCGTGGCCTTCACTGCCTGCTCTCATCTGAAAGCTAAGGAATTATTAGTTTTAGCGCCCATCCTGCTCCGATAAATACCCTGTGCCCTTCAAAGCCTTCTAGTGTGCTTTACTTTTTTTTAGCTTTAGTTGTGGAGGAATATTGTGAGCTTTAAATTGAAGTCTTTGTGTTGGAGGAAGAATACTGTTTGCTTTTAGCTATGTCTGAGACGGAAAGATTCAAGCGAGGCCGTGAGGAGGAAGAAGAGGGAGATGATTTCTGTGAGGGTAGTAATAAGAGATTTCGCGGCCTCACGGCTGAGGGAGAGGAGCTTCTGCATCTCCTGGAGGAAGCGGATACTTGCGCTGAGAAAAATGAGGACCTTGTTAATGGCGTAATGAAAAGCCTGGAGGAGGAAATTGGCGTGGGACTGAATGCTGAAGTCTCTTCTGTTTCGTATTCTGATGGTTCTGAGGTCGAATCCGGCGGTAACTGTTCACCTCAGTCGAGAATAGACCTCGGCTACCTGCTGGAGGCCTCTGACGACGAGCTCGGTATTCCGCCGACTGTGGAGAGCTCGTCTGAAGAGTGCTGCTGTAAAGATATTTTGGAGAACCCTACCGTTCCTACCAGAGGTGAATATGAGGGTTTAGCCCTCTGGCCATTTGAGGAGTACGGTCCACTGGAGTTTGAGTATGATG
>VDFB02259493.1:0-15656 GCA_007258455.2 Sequoia sempervirens
AAATTACAAAACATACATTTCTACCAAGGTGTGAGGAGTCAAAAATTAGGAAAAAAGAATTTTTTACCCAAAACTTGTGGATGATAGTTAATTTTTGTTCAAAATTTCAATTCAGCTTATAAACTCGAAGTTAACATTTTGAAAAAATGATTTGACCAGGTATAGGGTTGGTTTCCATCCACACATAAGGAGATTCGTAAAAAAGGATGCACAAGGTAGCCAAAAATAAATCCAAAGCATGACATTCAACTTATATTATATTTGATCTATAACAATCCTTGGAAGATATGTTGAGTTTTTATTACGTTCAAAAGTTGCACTTCATCCATGTTCCTACTAAACTTGCATAAAGGCTTCCAACAAATTTTTATGCATGAATAACAGAAACTAATAAACTTGTATAGTTTTATCTTTAGATTACAGTAGCTACATGCAGCTCAATCAATATCTCATTTAGACAAATAAAAAATTGTAAGATTTAATATTCAATACCATAGAACATAGAAAATACGATAAAATGTGTTCATTTAGGTCATCATAGAACTCACCGTGTTTGGAGAAGCAAGCTGTTTTCCACTCAACATACTAGCAGCTGATCTTTTTACAAACCCATTCTCATCAGCCTGCTTGTGCATACACATCAACAATTTAAATATCAACAAGCATTCCATATTAACTATTGTTCAGTAACCTTATTACAAACTTGCATTATAACATATTAGAAAATAAGAGAAAACTACAAAACAAACATTTCTACCAAGGTGTGAGGAGTCAAAAACCAGGAAAAAATAATTTCTTATCCAAAACCTATGGATGATAGTTAATTTTTGTTCAAAATTTCAATTCAGCTTATAAACTCGAAGTTAACATTTTGAAAAAATGATTTGACCAAGTATGGGGTTGGTTTCCATCCACACATAAGGAGATTAGTAAAAAAGGATGCACAAGGCAGCCAAAAATAAATCCAAAGCATGACATTCAACTTATATTATATTTGATCTATAACAATCGTTGGAAGATATGTTGAGTTTTTATGATGTTCAAAAGTTGCACTTCATCCATGTTCCTACTGAACTTGCATAAAGGCTTCCAGAAAATTTTTATGCATGATTAACATAAACTAATAAACTTGTACAATTTTCTCTTTAGATTATAGTAGCTACATGCAGCTCAATCAATATCTCATTCAGACAAATAAAAAATTGTAAGATTTAATATTCAATACCATAGAACACAGAAAATACGATAAAATGTGTTCACTAAGGTCATCATAGAACTCACCGTGTTTGGAGAAGCAAGCTACTTTCCACTCAACATACTAGTAGCTGATCTTTTTACAAACCCATTCTCATCAGCCTACTTGTGCATACACATCAACAATTTAAATATCAACAAGCATTCCATATTAACTATTGTTCAATAACCTTATCACAAACTTGCCTTATAACATATTAGAAAACAAGAGAAAATTACAAAACAAACATTTCTACCAAGGTGTGAGGAGTCAAAAACTAGGAAAAAATAATTTCTTATCCAAAACCTATGGATGATAGTTAATTTTTGTTCAAAATTTCAATTCAGCTTATAAACTCAAAGTTAACATTATCACCTTTCAAACCAATATCACTTGGTTTATCCAGTTTAATCTCCAATTCTCTATTGTGAGTGCTTTGATCTTTTATCTTAGCACAAAATGCTAGGCATGTGATGGCCTTTTTACCTTTTCAAAAAATCCCCTTTCTCCTAGTTGCTTGCATTTATTTGCTAAGAGTTGCTCTTAAAAAAGATTGATTTTGGAGCTACTTTTATTGTTTGGTGAGATCACATGCACTCTATTTAATACATTCAAATTAAGGAATTCACTTGAAATTATACATTTATAACTCAAGCTAAATAGAAAGATATAAAAACTATTTTACTCCTTACAAGCAAGATCTACTCATTTGTTATATTCATGGGCTTATCGGTAGTTCGTTCCAAGCTTTTCTGATTAGTTTATGTTACAATTTTTTAGATTGTATCTCAATAAAATCATATGGAAAGCCTTTGATATTGTTATACTGTCTGTTTTGTTGCCCATCGCTTTAATTCTGTTGGTCAATGACTCAGTAATGAATTATAATTTAATTTCGTTCTTCTTTCATACCTCTAGGGCTCTAATTTTAAATCTAGCCTCATATAGTGAATTCAACTGGTACTCATTATGGACCCTACACATTGAGTTATGTGTTTGTATAATTTTCTTTGTAGAGATCATTTGAGGACTAACAATGCAGGAACAACAGGTCACAAGGAAAATATAGAGGTAAAGGAGGTAAGGATAGTGACATTTACATTTTGATTTGCCTACATGATAGAGAGAAATCTGGTGGTCAGATTTCTCTACAGCCAGAAATTTTGTGCTTTACATTTTGATTTGCCTACATGATAGAGAGAAATCTGGTGGTCAGATCTAGATTATATGGGAATCTACAACCCACTGTGAATTGTATTATGAAGAAAAAACGAGTTTGCTGTATCTCCCAAGTATCTGTACAGTTTGTAAATTCTAGTCACATCTTAACATAAAATTCTAAATTCCGAACAAAAAAAGGCCTAATCAGCCTTAGAAATCTATGATTAAACAATGATAGAAAATTTCCTTGACCATGCATCAAAAGTATGGTAAGTAACAATCAATAAAATTCCACAGAATAAGTACATTAACCAAAGAAACTAAATTTAACACTGGAAAAATGATTGAAAACTATAAGGCTTCTCAAAATCAGTCTGCTTTTGGGCTATTAACATGGCCCTCTAGTTAAAACTATTACAGGCTACTCTGGACCTACAGGCTTATTTAGTACAACAGTTGTAATTAGGGTCAATTAAAGACCAAGCTAAGTGGTTTGCGACCTCTTGTTGATTAGAATGATGTTTGTTATCAGCACATTAAAAATAAGCCAGGTCTTCACTAGTTATACAATCATCATTAGCGGCACATCAATTACCCATCAGTTATGTAGTCATGCAATCATGTAGTTAGTTGTGCAATCATAGTTAAAAATCAGCCAATTACTCATCAATTATGTTGTCATGCAATTAGTTATTGTCATGTCCCCTTTTCTCAACTCCTCTTTGGTTCACCATAGGTGTACTATTCATAGATGAATCAGCTAGGATCATCATCCTTGGTCTTTGATCTTGAGAATTCTCATTCTTATTCTTCTGTTTCTTTGTATACATATGTGGTAACCTATTCCTGGTCAATAAAAGAGCACTATTATGTTGTCTCAGTATTTCATGGGCATACAATGGTTTGAACTTTGGTGCCTTTTATTCTATGGCATGTTCGTTATAATACAATTGTTATTAGCTAATAACTTATCATGTTGTCCTTATTGCCACCCATCCCAAGCCCTGTGGTGCAGGTCATCGGTGTTAGAGCATATCTTTGGCTTAAGACATCCTACACCAATTTAGGCTTGTGGCATCTGAGCAAGTCTTGGTAATGTCTCTCAATGTTTACTCACAATAGAAGAAGGAAGGAGTACAACTTGGTTCCATATCAGTGAGCCAGACTATCTGCATGAGTGTTGTCGCAGGGGTGAGATGGTTGACTCTTAGAAGATGACTCCCAATGCCTCCATGAATGTTCAACAACTCATCAAGGACACTCTAGAGGAGCAACATGATGTTCTTCTTGGCAAGAATTGTTGAACCGAACCCACACCAAACTAATAAAAAGCATTGCTACTGCTCCTATTTTTACATGATACAGTCATGATTTTGAAAGTAGAAATAGTCCTTTACAAATAACATCAGAGGAAGTACAAAACTCCCACTATGGATATTGGTGCTCAGAATCAGACAGATGGGCAGCCTATGGGACATGGTAGTGGTCATGGTTTTTGTGATCATCATTCGAATAGTTTGGATGAGGATTTTGGTGAGTTTATCTCAGGCAACGCATCCACAGGGTCTACAACTCAAGTTCAGTTTAATTTTTCTGCTCTAGGGGCAAGTCTCAGACGGTGGCAGCGGAGAGAAGAGCTTGTTATAAACTCAATTCTGAGGCATCATCTAAGCCAGAAAGATTATGTGACAAGCATGAAGTGGCTTGAGAGGCTGCTCAAGGAAAAACCACTGGATCCCTTCTTGCTCTCAAGGGTTGGCTATCTTCAGCTGCAGCTGGGTGATTTGAATGGTGCCAAGACTATGTTTTCTAGAATTGAGGCTATTGTGGACAACGGTCAGGTGCCATTTTCATCAAGCTCAGAAGTGCTTAAAAATATGATACACCGTAATAAAGCTCTTCAGTATTTGGTTGAAAAGGATTACACAGCAGCGGTCAGAGAGTATGAAGAAGTGTTGGATTGAGATCTAGGTGATGTTATAGCCACTAATAACAAGGCTCTCTGTCTGATGTATTCTATAGATTTGCTTGGATCCATTAAAGTTCTAGAGAATGCACTTGAGAGGGTGCCTATTCTTACATTGAATGAGAATGTTGTGTTAAATATTTGTAGTATGTATGAATTAGCATTTGTGAACAATGTTGAGACCAAGAGGAGTCTGAGTTCTTGGATTGTGCAAATTGCTCCAGAGGATTTTGATTTGTCTTGTACACGACTCTAGGAGATTAATTCATTTTTTTTGATCCAGTAGGTTTATTTCTATGGTCTATATTTAAAAATAATAATAATACTGCAGCAAAGCACATGAATTGTAATTTGTTTTGTGAGCTTGATTTATTTTGTGGTGAATCCCAAAAGAATTTACGGTCTTTTGGACACTAAATTTGCAGTTGATTCAACAACTCATTCTTGAATCACCCACTTTGGGCTGGTGAGGCATGCTGTCATTATGTGGGAGTTTTGTACTTCCTTTGATGTTATTTGTAAAGGACTATTTCTACTTTCGAAATCATGACTGTATCATGTAAAAATAGGAGCAGTAGCAATGCTTTTTATTTGTAAAGGACTATCTCACCTCTAAGAGACACTAATTTGGTTTATGAGACCCCCTGGTGCAAGACATTAATGAGGGGATTATTTTTCCATATACCTTACATTGTTTTGAGGTGTACAATTGTAAAACCCTCTAAATTTAATGTGACCATTATGAATTACTTGTGCCTTTACCATCAAGCAAACTTAGGATGTATTAGAGGTTCCCAAATTCTCATTTGATTGTCCATGTCACTTGTCCATTGCTTGATGAAATACCTAAATTTAAAGTTTTTGGTAGTTTGTACATTTGCATGTGTAAAACTTGGAGTAAAACTATACAGATACTTGGGAGATACAACAAACTTTTTTTTTCTTCATAATACAATTCACAGTGGGTTGTAGATTCCCATATAATCTAGATCTGACCACCAGATTTCTCTCTATCATGTAGGCAAATCAAAATGTAAAGCACAAAATTTCTGCCTGTAATTTCTATTTTCAAGTGCTGCAGATGTGACAAGCCAATGGAATTAGGAAGGTTATTTAAACCTCTACAGTCTTCTATGTTCAAGTGTTGTAGCTGTGATAGGTTGCCAATAGAATCAGGGGGGTTATTTAAACTTTTACACATTTCTATGTTCAAGTGCTACAACTTTAAGTACATGTTTCCCTAAAACAGTTTTGCCTAAAGGTTTTTCCCTATCATTTATAAGCAACCAAAGGTTTTTCCCTATCATTTATAAGCAACCAAGGAAAATACCAAAACCAAAAAACAATATTTTAGATGCTTAAAATGCACTCATTTCACATACCAAACATTTTAGATTTAAAAGCAATCATAAATGAATCTGATATACAATCCTAGTTGTGACCTATGCTCAAACCCAAAGCAGCCAAAATTAAAAATTAATCTAAAGGTTTCATAGCACTCACCTCAATATCATGCACATACTCCTTGAATTCAGCATAATCACTGTCAACATTGTCCTAAAGTTGTGTAGCTTTGCTGAGAGCTCTATTGACAGGGTCTTTTCCTTTTTGTTCTGCTTTCATATAATTGTTCTGCAACTATAAAAACATATAGAGTAAGACAATTATGAAGAGCTCAACAAAGAAAAAACAACAATAGAGAAAGAGTATGCAAAAAAATGATATAGTTGAGAATCAAAATATTGAGGAATAGCCTCTTACCTGATCTGAATCTATGGAATTATGGTCATTCCATGCAGAAACTATAGGCTTAACAGAGGCAGCCAACTGTGAAACTTTCTCGGTGAGACCATGTAAGCAACTCATTAAATGTTGGTACTCTTCATTTGAGTTGACATGATTTGGAGAGGCTCTTACTGGGCGTTCAACAAATGGCTGTGAAATCTCTATTGATGAACTAGATTTCCAATTCATACTACTCTTAGATTTAGTACAATCTAGTGTTGCCATATAATTGACAATATCTTCTACTCCTGCTTCTCTATTATTGTTTTCCACCTAAAAAACAATGTCAATTTCAACATATAGTCAGTTCAATAAAAAATTGAATTAAATAACATGATGTAAATAGAACCAAAAATCCATACACTTACTCCAAATTTGTCAATTTTGGCCTGCAACCCACCTCGGCCAAATGTATATTCAGCCCTCACATTATCTCTTGCTCTCTTGCCTCTATTACTCTTTGTCAAATATTCTTTAGAACACATACTTTCTTTCAATGCCTCCCACTGTTTGGGAGATAGAGTGGAGTCTAACCTCTCATTTCCCTCCATGATTATTTTTCTGCAATTGTATCTAAAATTGTTCATTAGAAGTCTCATCTTGTGCTTGTAATATTTTTTGGAGATTTGTCCACCAATAGTGTCAAAGGCATTTTCCATTTTTTGTATAACATATTCCACATTTCGTGGATCTTGCTGTGCAAAATTTGATTTACAAATATCCAAATGGGCCCTACATCTTACACCCAACTCCGAGGCCCACCTTGTAGGATTTTTCCCAATGGGTTAACCATCTCTTGATACCTCAACCAAGAATGGATTCTTCCCTTCTAATATTCTTTCTTTTGCATTCCTCTTTGTAGATCTGTATAAATCTTGACTCAATCTTTGTCTTTTAACAAAAGTAGACACATCTTCTGTTGAACCACTACCAATATTTCTAGTTGATCCACTAATTCCATCAAAAGTTGTAGATGCAACAGGTGCACTCTGAGGCACATCAGATGCAAGCAGACTCTCTTCGTGACTTTCATTAACCGAAACTTCATGCTCCTTGGCCATATCAGGTGTGGCATGAGTAGGTAGATCAGTACTGGTCTCCCCAGATTTCACTTCAAACACATCCTTTATGCGTTGGCTTCTACGAGCTGGCAGCACTATATCTTTACTTTCTTTTTGTTTTTTCTCTGCATTTTCTCTGCACTCTTTTTCTTTCCTGTAAAATTAAAAAAAATATCATATCATGTCTTATATACATAAAGCTCTTGCCTATAAAATTTCATTAAACTATTAAATCAATAATATACTACTTAGTGGATTTACAACTTGCCTGTTTGTCAAACCAAGACGCGATAAATATTCATTATTCTTGGCCACACGTTCTTCACGAAAGAGCTCATAATCTGTCACTGGAATTTCAGCATTATGATCACTATCATCTAATTTGCGCCTTAAATTCTTTTTCCTCATTTCCTGATGTCCAAAAAAACAATAATGTATAAATTAGCAACTTGATACAAATATAATTAACCGTAACAAAAATTGCATAAATACAAGTTTATGAGGTCTCAGTTTTAATGAACAGTCATTGAAAAACATAGGAAGTCTAAAGCACTGCAAACAACAATAGTCATTAGATGTTGTGGGTATTTCAATCAATGGATATTAAATAATGGTTCCCTACAGAAATGCCAGTTGCATAAAAAGCTTAGCAATGTATTTGAATCAATCCATCAAATCTTGGGATTGGAATAAGGAGTCCTTCACATTGGATGTGGATTCACCATTAGGTCAGCGATATATTTGGTGTTCCTGGTCTTTTGGTTTCATTCCTCTGTTCTTTTGTTTAATATACAATCTGATCTTTGTGGGCAATGAGCAGTTATATCTAAGTCTCTGTGGGATGAATGGGCTTAGAGTGAGGCAGATGCCCAGACTTTGTTTACATCGACACCTCCTTCATCTGAAGTAGCAGAGCTCACAAACACTTGGGATATCTACAAATTGCAAATCTCATTATCAAATATTATCCTAACTATGAATTGGCATTTTCTGGATTTGATATAGCTCCATAGCTTGATTCCATTACTCTGCTACTCAGCTTGCTTGAGATAACTATTTGTCAAGTGATCTGATCCAATTTGTCCAAGAAGTCTGAAACTCCATAGTCATTTGGGTTCATCAAGTTGAAGATATATGTGATAGTTTAAACATCTAAGGATTAAAGATATTTCATCAGAAGATTTCTATTCATTATTTTTTACATTATTCTACTCCAAGTTCCACGAACTGCAAGTTTACAAAAAGAGAATACACTCTTCTTTCAAAGACAAGAAAAATTGTGTTGGACAATATGCAGCTCCACGAGAATAAAAAAGATTTGCAGTGCCAAAAAAATATATCAACTAATACAACATAAATTTCGTGCAACTCAACACTTCACTGCTGCAAACCAACAACAAATCTTTCTCAAAAAACTATTTACGATATTTTTCACTACTGACACTTTTCCTAGATAATCCCTCCATCCTCTGGCACACAAACAAGTATTTATCAATAGTCCATGCAGGTCTGTATACTAGTGAGAAATGGAGAAAAGAACATTATTTGTAGCTTTAAATTTTCACTATAGCATTAGTATAATCTGTGATACAGTGAATAGATATTTCCAGGTAAAAAAATTTGTGGAAACTATTGAATGATAATTATAGCATGGAAGGCCTTCAAACGGATGTCATATATTCAGATGTAAGAAACAAGGACAAACGAAATGCAAAAATGAAAAATTCACATGGGTTTTAGTCATTTTTTCTACAGATGAGTCCACACCCAAAACATGTAAGTCAAGGGTCAAGTTTCTGATGAGTTTCAATAAAAAGAAATCACAAGTTTCAGACAATTACTTGGCCAGGACTTGTGTGTGAGTTGTGTCAACTCATTGCATTTTATCAGGCCAAGTCTGCCAAGTTTTCAAAGAGGTTAGGAGAATATTAATATATTATATATCAAATCTTGAACCTTACAATAACAAAAGAAAATTTTCACTTGACTTAACATGAGAATCTGGCTCTTTCCATTCAGAAGCAGCCTCACAGTACCTGCACAAAATATGTTAAAATAGTACAAGCATTATAACAGTCATAGCAGTGAGTCAAAGTACAGTGGTCAAGGACTGTTATAACATCCTGTCATGATAGTGGAAGCAATGATCCAGAGGAGCTGTCAAGAATAGATCATTGTCAAAGTAAAGAAATGATGGTATACATATTCATATTGCATTCATATTCATATTCATATTCATATTGCATCCTCATTTATATATGAAAACATATTCATATTGCATACAACATTTATATATGAAAACATATTCATATTGCATCCTCATTTTTATATGAAAACAAATTCATATTGCATTCATATAGCAACTTTTTTTGACATTAATGCTTTGAAACAGGTATTAGTCTAAAGGTCCATGTCCTTAAAACATAAAACAGTCTTAAAAGAACATAAAAATCTTAAATAAAAGGTCATAAAATGGGGCTCACCAATAATCATCTGCATTGCCAGCAAGATCAGAATCCTAATCACTGTGTCTGCATCTACTTGATTTTCTTCCTCATCCTCATTTGTGACATGCAATACATTCTCTCTTCCAATTTCTTCATTGGTAATCAAAATCTCTTCTTCAAACAGTCCCTCATTGTCTTCATCCACTTCTTCAAATGTTTCTTGTAAATTAACATATTGCCCATCAAGCATTACATCAACAACTTCCATGAATTTCTGTTTCGAACGAGACTCTGTTTGAATGACATATGACCAACCTGGGCTTCTTACATCATCAATTATAAAATATTGGTTAATTTGAAGAGGGGAAACATACGGCTCATTTGTCTCTGAAAAAAATTGTCGTGTATTTGCACGTACAAATCCATACTCATCAAATTGCACTGCAGATGGTTAGATCCACTTACATTTTAATAATATAGGACTATTTTCACCAAATTCCACTTGAATAATTTCTTGGATGAATCCAACATAAAATTTCTTCTCAATTTCATGAAGAAATTTAGCACTAACAACACAATCACAATTTTTCTTTCCTTTGTCTTTTTCTTCCACTCTTAAATGACTACCATAAGCCCACATTCCACTAAAATGCATAGCCCATAAATGTGGAGGTTGTGAAAGCTCACTTTCCTCTGTTGTTATATCTTGACCTTCTTCTTTTGCATCACTGATTGCATTAGCAATCCATTCTTCAAATTTTGGAAAAAAATCACCTCTAATCAAATCATGACATCTACGCTTTTGAGGTTGATGTTGCATCCAAGCTTGATTCTCTTCTTCATTTTTTTACATAGAATAATGATGTACAAATAGTAAGATTAATAACATAAATGTGTAAATGCAATTGAGTAAATAAATTATTGTGTAATTTTTTTTACCTACGCCACTTATCGAACGAAGATGTGTTTTGAAGAATAAAGGCATGTATTGCACTTCTTTCTTGATATGATAGCTTGAAGCGACATCCATTGCCTTCTAATACTTCACCTGCAACTCTCTCATCTTCATCATCATCCCATACACGTCGATTGACATTTTTAAAATCCTTCATATATTTTGTGCAAAATCCCATGGCCTCTTGCATTGAATATCCCTCAGACATGCTACCTTCTGGTTTTTCCCTAGTATGAACAATTTTTTTCAAAACCTTCATATATCATTCTATAGGATACATCCATCTCGTTCTTACTGGGCCACAATGCTCTAGTTCATATTGTAGATGTATCAAAAGATGCATAGAAATGTTAAAGATTGTTGATGGAAATTCTCATTCCAAGAGACAAAGGACTTCAACAACCTCCTCCCTCAAACTATCAAAGTTCGAAGGATCTAATACATGTAAGCTCATTCTCTTTAATATTAGGCCTAACCTTATAATTGCCAATCTTGGCCCCTTTTCCAAACTCAATATATTTACCACAATAGGTAAAATATTCTCTATTATGACATGATAGTCATGGGTCTTGAGGCCTCTTAAGCTATTAATGTAAGTTTTTCTTCTGATGCTACTACTTACATATCCAGTGGGGAAGCGAGTTTGAGACATCAACTGTAAGAATTGTGCATGTTGTTCCTTTGTCCAGACATAAGGAGCACTAGGTTTTTTATATTTTTCATTATCATATTTTTCAACCCAAATATTTCGGCAAATATTTATTTCTCGGAAGTCTTCATGTGATGAAATAGTATCAAAATCACCAAAAAGAGTTTCTATAATAGCATAAGCTATATTTTTCTCAGTATGCATAAAGTCAACAATATGCCTAATAGCTATATCCTTAAAGTATGGAAACTTATACAATATGCACAACCGTTTTACACTGCTTTCATTACATGGATCATATCTACTGCCAACAATCCCATCATTTTCAATAAATGACATTCTTCTTTTTCCATTCTCAACAATGTAATCACCTGTTATTAGTAATGGTGCTTCACGATTCTCTTCTTGACCATTGAAATGTGTTTTTTGTTGATGATATGGATGATCCATTTTAAGGTAAGCACGATGTCCACAATAAATACACTTACACAAACTTCTTGAGTGCCTCACAAAATCCTTAAAGTTGCAAGCAGGACATCCATGGTATCCATGAATAGAGAGACTAGACAATGTGCCATATGCAGGAGGATCATGAATCGTAAACAATAAGGAAGCTCTTAAAGTGAATTTGATTGAATGACGATCCCTTAAAGATTGAATTGCTTCAATTCCTTTCCACAATTCCATTAGTTCATCATATAATGGCTCTAGATAAGCATCTATTGTATCTGAAGTCACACTTTTCTTTCTTGGTATAATCAATGATAACATTAAGAAAAATGGTTTAGTTGCTAACCATGGAGGCAAGTTATAATTTATTAGAAACACTGGCCAAGTTGACCATTTAGTACTTTGATCTGAGAATGGGTTCACCCCATCTAGAGCCAAACCCAACCTTATATTATGAGGATCTTGAGAAAAAATAGGCCATCTGTTATCAAATTCCATCCATGTCTTAGAATCAGGCACATGTCATTGTTTACCATTAGTGCTCTTATTTTTGGCATGCCATTGCATAAGTTCAACAATGTCTCTGCACCTATACATTCAGAGTAATCGTGGGATTATTAGAAAGTGGCGAAGAACCTTTCAAAGAACCACAGTTGATTTCAACCCTTGTCTATACCTCACTTCATGACATTTCGAACATTCACTCTCATTTGCAAGATTTTTGCGAAATAATACACAACCATTCATGTGTGGATGTTTTCATACCCCAAGTCGAGCTTACTAATTTTCTTTTTACATTGACTTCGTTTTGTTGGCAATGTGGAGTCAGTTGGTAACAATGAACTTAATAATTCCAATAACTGATCTACACTCTCATTTGTCCAGCCATGTACCACTTGCAAGTTAAGAATTTGAAGGATTGTTGCCAAATGACTTAACTTGCAATTAGCATACACAAGATTTAAAGCATCCTCCATTGACTTGGCCCACTCATCGTTTAGATCCTCATTCAACATTCTATCAACTTCAAACCCTTCGTAAAACATTTCTATCTATTCATCTATGTTTGGTGCCACTTCATCTATGTTTGTTGCCTCTTCATCTCTCACAGTCTTCAATTCTATCATATCTTCATAATAATTGTAAGCCCAAGGGCTTACACCACTATGCCCATATCTTATCATATGTCTATAAATCATATTTCTTTTTTTCACCTTTCCACCAAGACAATTTTTACATGGACATGGATATTTGTCAATGTCCCTCTCATCAGCTACTCTCTCATCATATGCATGATATTGATCAGTAGTCAACCTTTGACGCTGATCCATCTATAATATTGTGCATTCCAGTATTAATTTAGTTTTTTATTTAAGGAAAAAACATAAATCTAAAAATAGAGATGCCAAAACATTGTTGAAAGTAGTCAATTTTAGTAGAGACCATAACAGAAAGAAGAGGATATAATGAGTCATTGTTCTGAGATCTATCTTACATTCATTTGAAGTATACCTACTTAGAATGGAATATGCCTATTTTCCCTATCAACTTACTTTTGGCAACGAGGGTTTCAAATTACCTCTAAATTCACTACAGAGGGCTTCGTTGACTTCAAATTTTTTGCAACAAACTCCGAATTCCTTGCCCGCCTTTTCAAAAGTCTCCAAGTCCTATCCAAACAATCTTTATCGCCCATGCAAGTGCTTCAATACTTGTCTACGAGAATAACAAACATCAACAACAATCCAATTGCATTCCCATGCCAACAAAGACATAGTCCAGAATCAGCACAATTAGACAATAAGGGCATCAAAGAAATAGAGGAAAATGAGGTGGCATCTAACCATGCCTTGATGGATTCTCAAAAATAAGAGAAAAAAGAAAAATTCACTAAGAAGAATACTGCTCCTTCAAATGGGAAAAGAGCTAAAGTCCCCCCATAAGGGAACACCCATTCCATCATAAACACCATCCAATGTTACGTCTAGGACATCAAAAGTTTGGGTTTCATCAGTGATGCAGAGCTAGGAGGATTCAAAACACATCTCACAAAACCTTCAACTTTCCTTCCTTTGACACACTTAATTCAACTATATTTCTCTCAATATCAACAAAGATCAAATTCTTTCACTATTGCCCTTAAATACACATCATGGCTCTTGGTTCAAACACTCAAGACTCCAAAACAGAGAATAAGGCCATATTCCTCTTGTAGTTACTTCATGACACCATGCAGTGATAATTCAAATGGGATTTCATTCATACCTTCTCTATCACAAATAGCTAACAATGGAAACATGAATGGAGAGCCTTATATGAATGAATGGAAACAATGGCTCGTTTTGGTATACTACCCCGATATGCCATAAATGATCTTCAAATGAGATGGTTTGAGCTACCAAACTGCTACATATTTCATAATGGTAATGTTGAGAAACAAGCTTCATATTTTAGTCTTTCCTTGTGTCGATAGCTCATAGTTCATGTTGTCTTTGGCTTCCTTCCAGATGCATCTTTTCTTGCATTGTTTAATATTATATTTTATATACTTACATTTTCTCCCTTAGAACAAAAATTGGATAAGTTCCTATTGATATTTGCATGGTGCTTTGTTCACAATTGAGGAGAATCGTCTGCTGTTAGTTTTATTCTACATAGGCTGGTCAATCATTCTGAGGCCAACCTGAGAGATCTCTTAGGAGTCTTATATGTCTTTGCTTTGGGTATTGTGTACCAAATATTAGCCAATGCATGGGAGGAGGGTGATGAAGTTGTCCTTTACACTTGTCGATTGGTTGACTTGGACCTGGAATTGGTTCGTGGACCCATCAAAGAAAAAAAATAAAAAATTTCCAGAATGAGTTGTATGTGAACCATTCAATATAACCTTTTCTTTTGTGCTTCACTTATTAACCTATGCATTCAAAAAGGATAAGTCATAATGTATTATCTTTTTGACTATGGTGATCAGATATGAGATGCGTTTCAATTTAAAGAGTGGGGAGGCTTCACAAAAGAAACTGTCAGAGTCTGTAGTAGATTTTCTAAGGATTAATGAAAAGTATATTGGCAGGTAAGAAAATTCTAAGAGATAATACATACACTCTTTCCTAGAACACTATAGCTATGTTTTTTCCTCCATTCTCTCCCTCATAAACAATGCTTGTGGATCATATAACCAAGGATACCATGTTGATTGGGAAATATCTAATTCTGCTTTATGATTAACATGGGTGCAGAAAGCAACGTTATGTGTATGGTACTACACTAGATTCAATAACTAAGGTCAAGGGACTCGTAAATTTTGATCTTCAAGCAGAACCTGAGGTTGGGAAGTCGCAGATTGAAGTTGGAGGCAATGTGCTAGGGGTTTTTGACTTTGGACCTGGAAGATTTGGTTCTGAGGCAATATTTGTACCCAGGGATTCTGGGTTAGACCTTAAAGAAGATGATGGTTACTTGATCTGTTTTGTTCATGATGAGAACACTGGGTATGGTTCTAGGCTTCTAGCTTACTTACATTCAGTTCTTTTGAGTCTTGACTTGTCTTATATTTTTTCTTGAGAGATGATAAGAAGTAAATAATATTTATATGAGGGCTATTGCTTGTGAAATACATGATGAGTAGGTTGTCCAGTGCAGGCCACTATTTCTAGAGATCCAGTCTTTAACAAAATGGCTTAGATAATAAAAATACCATAGGCAATAATGAAACCAGGACCTAGATAAATCATAGTATTAATCGCTACATAAATGAAGATTATCATTCAGATATACAGTAAAAGAAAAAGCAATCTTGAAATAAACATTTATAAGTCTTCCATATGCATATTATGAGATTGCAAATTGGAACTTCTAAGGTATATATTACCAAAATGATCCATTGTAGTATACCTTCTCTATCACAAATAGCTAACAATGGAAACATGAATGGAAATATGAAAATTT
>VDFB02259494.1:0-53071 GCA_007258455.2 Sequoia sempervirens
TTTTTTCAAGAAAGTTCAAAATCTAGGGTTGGCTGCTTTTTCGATCAAACGTCAGGGTTTTGCAAATCCAATCAACTGGGTCCATTTCTAATCACATTCTGAACAAAACCCAGATGCCAGCTTTTTTCGGGAAAATTTGAGGAAATTAGGGTTTGCTGCTTTTTTAGGTAAAATTCAAAATTTTCAAAAACAGACGATCTGGGTTGTCTTGCATCGATATTCTGAACAAAACCCATATCTCAGGAAAAGTTCTCAAAAAATTTGTTCGTTGGAGCACAAAAATCAGCATTCTAAAAATAGAAATTGCTCAAGACTTGTCTGAACCAAGGCGAGTTTACAGTCATTCTTCGAGTTTTCTGAAATGGAGTAGACTCTTAATGTTTTCAAGTCCGAATTAGCTCTCTTTCACAATTATATCAAAATAGCTGAGACAGACTTGCATCATGTCAAGCCCGTGTTCGATCTACATGCCTTGGAAAGAGCAGGCAACACTTCAATCAAGAACCAGGGACATTCTGGACTCCTCGCAGCAGCGTCTATTCCTATATCAGTTCAGAGCCTTGAGTTCGTAATCGCTTGCATTAAGCATTAGAACCCAGCTACAAGGGAGATCCAGTCAGCAGACGGTAGATTGATTTGCAATCTAAAGCCTGATATGATCGAAAGATGTTTTTCCATTCCCCCGTGGCCTGAAAGCGTAACTCTCTCAAAGGGTGAATGCGAAAGGATGTGGAATATGCATAAAGATAAATATAGCAAGAAGATTGGACAGAGATGGATGAAAGAAAAATATAAAACATTGCCCAAGAATGTCGGGCGAGGGGAGTTCAAGGACGAGGTTTCCATCATCATCACTTTGCTCAATAGGGTCACTGGCTCAGAAGACGCCACCAAGTTCCAACCTTGGATGTTTTATGCCATACCTCACATCATGAAGAAAACCGAATTCTATGATTGGCCTACTTTGATTAGTGACTGCCTACATCAGCAAATAACAGAATACTTCCAGTTTCATGTATTCCACATGGTGTCATACCTATTCTACCTGGTGGCCTATCAAGGTCAATTCAGAGGGTTGAACACCGAGGGGTCGTTGAGCGTACAACACATATATAACTACTATCCCCAGTTGGAGTTCACAAAGTCGTTGCACCACTACAAAAGTGTGAACGACGCCTTCCTGATGTACACAGTGTGGGACTTAGACAACGAATTGCACGTCCGCATCTCTTCAGTTGCCAAGGCAGCAATGGCAGAATGGGCGGATTGGTTTATACAGTTTCCTACATTTACCTATCTCAAGGTCTATAGTTATTCAGGTGCCCCACTCATGTTGCCAAGGTATCTATCAGATGAGGTCATCTTCATGGAGTTCTTGAGGCAGGCTCACGGTGTCTACACAGTCTTGAGGAATAGAAAGAAACCATCTCTTCAGTTTCCATTAGGGTTGGGTATTTATACATGCAGGACTGCTGCAGATGCCAGGACAATAGGAGAAGAGTTAGATAAATTCGGCCTCAAGTCCTACAGCGAGAGGCGATCATTTGATCCTCATGGTGTCTACGCTGGCCGATTGGAAAAGAATTATAATCATATAGCCGCACTTCAAGATTTTTGGGCTAATTGTGCAGATGAGTTTGAAGTGCGGAAGCGTAGTTTCATCTGGCTCACTCTCCATCAGATGAAAGACTGCTTAAATGAAGATATAGAAGGGCTATCAGATGATGATGAAGATGTGCTTCTCCCGATGTACACTCAGAAACGAATTGAAGATCAGCCCTTACCACAAGTTAGCTGGGCAAACAAGGAATCTCTTTCAGTTGAAGATAGAACAAGACAAGTCCTTGAGCATAGTAAGGTTTCTTAGTGTAAAGGAAGAACTCCCATTCGATGGCAGTATGAGATAATTCCCTCTTCGAGAACGGTCCGAAGGGAAAGGTAAAATTAGATCTCAAGGCCATCAAGGTAGTAGATCAAATAATCTTAAAAAGAAGGTTGGATTTCTCCAAGCATGGTCATCACGAGGAGCAGCCTATAGTTGATTCAGAAGTTCCTCTGACGAGCATTACCTTGAGAATGGCGGAGAATTACCTTCAACATATGTTTCTGTACCTTTGACAGGTTCTACACCGATTCACATTGATCTTGATATTGAAGATGATGAAGAGATTATAGCAGCACCTCCTGAGGAAGTTAGTAAAGATACTATTGTGTCTTGGCTTGAGAACTCCTTAGGAAGGGTTGGGAGGAGAAGCCTTCATATCAAGTGAGTGTTGATGATCTCGATAACATCTGCTCGAGAACCTCTAAGAAGAGAGCAAAAGAGCAGTTCAGCACGGTGAGTCTTGATAAAAGTCGATCCATGGAGACCTATTTTGGTGCCTTCCCGAACAGAAGCAGGGGATGAGGTGAATATGGATGATTTCGTCATGGTCAAGGCTAATCTCGGTAGAAATACCAGACATGCAAATTTGAGTCTCTTCAAAGTTGTATCCGAAAACCTTCAATAAAGAGTGCTTAAAGATGGAGAGAAGACAAGGCAGCCCTCCAAGGAGCTGAAATCAGCAGCGTCGGGCACCATTTCCCTTGCCGGTTCTTCACAACAGCGGTTTGCTGCCAGATCTTGA
This sequence comes from Sequoia sempervirens, assembly GCA_007258455.2. Taxonomy (NCBI): domain Eukaryota; kingdom Viridiplantae; phylum Streptophyta; class Pinopsida; order Cupressales; family Cupressaceae; genus Sequoia; species Sequoia sempervirens. Next base: position 2,628 of record VDFB02259494.1, read on the forward strand.
GAGACTACCGGCTGATCACCATCGATTCGGAAACCCGGCCTGGTCATTTTATTGGGAAAAAGGGCCTTCGAGGGTGGATCGAGAACTTTCATTGTCCGAGGAGGAAGGAATTTTGACCGCGAGATGTTCCGATTAAGAGCGCTCCATTCGATCAAGAGCATCAAGGGGTTTGAACGGACGGCTGAAGTAAAATGAGACATGAATTATCATTGCTGATTTAGACACGGCTTACAGTTCAGCAGTTTCAAGAGAACACAAGAGACAAATCCTTTCCTGGAGAGAGCGTCATGTTTTCAAAGTTAAAACCTATGAGAGGATATCTGAAGAATTCATCACCTGCAAACAAAGGGTGGTTGAAGCTCTTCTTTTCATCAGCGAATTCGTCATAGAGATCCCTTCTCAGTACAGTCTTGAAGACGGTTCCTACGTTGGGCTTGAGGAAGTGCAAGTTCAGTTTCAGAGTGTTGTTCACAGTTGCAGTCCAGTTGGCGGAAGGATAGGCCATATTTCAATGATGTCAGCAAAGTTCGAGAAAGCGGCCAATGAGGTCGAAGATTTCCTGAGATCTATTGCAGGTGCTGAAGATATTCTTGAAAAGCAGTGCTTTGCTTTTGATGGCATAGATGCACTGAATCGGGACACAATCTCTAACTTCCTAGCGGATGTGATCGAGCTTTAAAGCAGCTTTCTTCTAGAAGCTTTCTTTCCCACTTTCTTTCTATTCTTGGAATAATCATTATCCATTCTTTGAGAAGAGAAAGAAGATAAGATGTAATAGTTGGCGTTTCCCGCTTTTTCTGCTTTCTTAGGGTTTTAGTTGTTATCTTCTTTCTAGATTTAGTAATAAAGCTTGCTTGCTGAGCAAGCGCTAGATTGTGAAAGCAAGGAGATTTTAGGGTTCCCTACTCCTCTACTTCTCTATAAATAAGATCCTTTGCTCATTTAGTTTCTTTAACCGTGCTAGTGAGAACAAAACGCTGAGCCTATTGTGCCTTCTATTTGTTGCTCAAGTATTGTTGAATTGTGTTTTGATAGCAAATTGTTGAGCCTCTTTAGCCAACAAGGAGTTAGTGTGATTGCTGTTTTTCTATTGTGTTAAGAATAAGTTTGCAAGCCTCTTTAGCTGCAATTTCTTGTTCAAGGCATGTTAGAAGTGAGCTTTGTTTCAGAGATTTGAGTAATAAAATCATGAGCCTCTTTTGCCTTTTTCCAAAATCTCAGATTTCCGTTATCTATGTTCTACTTTTATGATCTTTGTTTCAGCTTGCAATGAAGTGTGTAGGTGTTTGTTGAAAGAGAGATTATTGAAGTATTTTTGTCAGAAAATCTACCTTGTTAATTCCTAACTTCTCTTGCTCTGCTATTACTTGAGAGGTTAGGAACGTCTTTAGTTTAAGTTAGTCGTAGTTGAACTTTTTATATAAGAAAATCTTAGCTGCGGCGTTTGTGTTTAAAAAACCTTGTGCTCTAAGCTGATCAAAAAGATAGGCAAGTTAGTTTTAGTTTACTTTCTTTCAAACACCATCAGCAAGAGGGAGCTTCCCCTTCTAATTTCAAGAGCAGTTTATCTGTGCATAGCTGTCCGTTTTCAAATCCGCATTCCAGAGGTGCGAATTTAAACGCCAACATGATGCAGGACAAACCTACATGGAGTATGCCTCATTACTCGCTGAGATCAGAGACCAATGGACTTTTGATCAGTTCATGAACCAAAGAAGTAGGAGTGGTGGAAGAGCTGATTATCGTGCTCCTATGGGTCCCAGAATAGATTATCATCAAGCTCTTGGAAAGGTGACTTTGATCCATTTTGATGGAAGTGATAAGTGTACAGCAAGATCGTGGGTCTAGAAGCTCGACCACTATCTTTCACTCAGACCAATGCCTGAAGAAGATGCCATAAAGTTTGCAACCTTGCACTTGGAAGGAGCTGCCCATTAGTGGTGGTATCATGGTTTGGTCACTCTTGGCCACAACCTCATTCAAACATATGAAGAGTTCACTAACAGGCTGATTGAGAGGTTTGACACTAAGGATCCTAAAGTGAAGTTTCGTGAGCTTGCACAATTGAAACAACATAGCTCATTGGATGCATACATAGTTGACTTCCAAAGACTTTCTGTGATGGTGCCCAACATCACAGAAAGAAGGCTAGATGTGTTGTTTTCTGAAGGTTTGATGGAACCATTGAAGGGGTGGGTAAAAGCATTCGATCCACCAAGTCTTGATGAAGCTATCAAGAAAGCTAGATCCATGGAGTTGGCTGCCCTTAGGCCAAAATTTCAGTCCAAGCCCTTTTCTAATAAGAAAGATAAGAAGCACTCTTCAAATCTGCATAAGAAGTTTCCTTCTAAGTTGGATGATGAGCTTCGTGAGAAGCTCAGAAAAGATGGCAAATGTTACACATGTAGAGAATCATGGACTAAAAGCCATAGATGTTATGGAAGAGGCCATTCTAATCACATGGAGGCCTATTCTGATTTTGGATCAGAATCTGATTGCTTAGAACAATAGTCTGATTTTGGGGACAGTGAAGAAGAAAAAGCCCCTGAAGAGTTCGATAAAGAGCAAGGAGTTGGGGGCCCCATTTCCCAACTCTCTAGTTTCCAAAAGAACGAATCTTTCAAGGTTCGTGGTGTGCTTGAGGGCAGCGAATTGTTGCTTTGATTGATACTGGAGTGTTGGCGTTTTAATTTGCACCTCTGGAATGCGAAATTGAAACAGATAGCTATGCACAGTAAAACTGCTCTTTGAATTAGGAGGGGAAGCTCCCTATTTGCTGATGGTGTTCAAGAAAGTAAACTAAAACTAATTTGCCTATCTTTTTGATTAGCTAAGAGCACAAGGTTTATAAAACTCAAGCGTCGTAGCTGAGATTTTCTGTTTGAGGAATTTCAACTACGACTAACCTACGCTAATGACGTTTCTAATTTCTCAAGTAAACACAGAGCAAAAGAATTAGAAATGGACAAAGTTTGATTCTCTGACAAAGTACTTAAATAAACTCTTTTTCAACATACATCTACTTACTTTCAATGCGAGCTGAAATCAAGATCATATAAGCATAACACATAAACAGAAATTTGAGACATTATATCAGGGCAAAATAGACACAAAACTTTATTTCTCAAATCTCAAGAACAAAAGATTACGAAGACACATGCACTGAACAAGAACTTGCAGCTAAAAGAGACTTGCAGACTTGTTCTTACACAAAGTGAACAACAACTACACAACAACAACTTGCAGACAAAAGAGGCTTAGCAATTTGTTATCACAAGTATGGTTGAAAATAAATGAGCAAGGCTGCTCTTATTTATAGACAAGCAGAGGAGTAGGGAACCCTAAAATCTCCTTGCTTTTACAACTAGGGCTTGCTCAGCATGTAAGCTTTATTTCTAAAACTAAAAGAAAATAACATCTATCCACCTAAGAAAGTAGGAAAAACAGGAAATGCCAACTATTACATTTTATCTTCTTTCTCTTCTTCAAAGAGTAGATAAGAATTGAGACGAGAACATAAAGAAAGCGGAAAGAAAGCTTCTAGATGAAGGTTGCTTTAAATCTCAATCACATCTGCCAAAAAGATGGAAACTGTGTCTCTATCAAGTGCATCAATACTATCAATAGCAAAGTTTCGCTTTTCTAGGATTTCATCACCATTTGCAAACGATCTTAGAAAATCTTCAACCTCATTGGCCGCTTTCTCAAACCTTGCTGACATCATGGAAATGTGACTCATCCTTCCACCAATTGAATTATTGCCATCACTGCTACGAACAACATTCTGAAACTGGGCTTGCACTTCGTCAAGTCCAACATAGGAACCATCTTCATGACTATACCGAGAAGGTATCTGTGCAACAAACTCACTTATGAACAAAAGAGCTTCAATCACCCTTTGTCTGTATGCAACAAACTCCTCAGATATCCTCTCATAGGTTCTCACCTTGAAGATGTGACGTCCTTTCCACACAAGGATTTGTCTCCTGTGTTCCCTGGAAACTGTTGAGCCATAAGTTGTATTCAAATCTGCAATGATGATTTCGTGCCTAGGTTTCACTTTTGCCATTGATTGCTCAAATCCTTGAATCCTTGGTGCAAGTCATGTGCATTATTCCTTAGCTGAAACATTTGTGCCAAAATTTCTTTTCCTCTGACGATTAAACCCTCAATCCATTCTTGAGTTTGCTTCCCGCATATTACCAACTGCCTCAACTGTTGATGATCAGTTGGTGTCTCTAGAACCTGGGGCAGCAACTAGTAGCCTGTGAAGTGCCATGAACAAGGTTAGAAATGTATAGCCTAAGTTGCTGGATTTCAGCCTTGAGGGCTGCCTTATCTTCTTCATCTTTCAATACTCTTTCTTGAAGAGTTTCAGATGCAACTTTGAACAAACTAACATCCGCATGCCTGGTGTTCTTGCCAAGGTTGGCCTTAACCATTATGAAATCATTGACATCAACTTCATCTTTGTTTCTATCTTTAGGAGGTGTAGCAGTCTCCATGATCATCTCACCATCGGGATTTCTCTCAAAGTGGATCTATTTCTTTGCTTTCTTTTTAGGTGCTTCCTGATAGACATTGTCAAGATCATCAAAATTCAACTGATATGAAGGCCTTCTTCTCTTCCTTCCCAGGGAGCTCTCAAGCCAAGATGTGGTAGTATCTCTACTAACTTCCCTGAGAGGTTTAGCTGTAACTCCATCTTCTTCAATCTCCAGATCAATGTGAATTGGTGAAGACCTTGGAAATGATGGAGAATCATGTGTCAAAGGCACATCTTCTGTTTGCTTCTATGGTAGGACTCTTCTGGAGGAGCTTTTGTTTCAACTATTGGTTGCTCCTATATGACTATACTCGAGAAATCCAACCTTCTTCTTACATTCTTCATTGTTTTGCTACCCTTTACACCTTCTTGAGACTGACTTATACCATTCATCTTTGACTGTGCTCTGGAAGAAGAGGGAAGTGATGACTGTATCCTTGGCGGCTCTGCTACTGGAATGGATTTCTTCTTCTTGAGGACCAAGAAAGTCTTGCTGTACTCAATGACTTGGCGTGTCATTTCTTCCATTGAGATGTTTTCCTTGTTGGCCCAGTTGACCTGTGGAAGAGGCTGTTGCTCAATTTGCTTTCAAGTGTACATTGGGAGAAGTACATCTCCATCATCATCTGAAAGTCCCTCGATATCCTTTGACAAACAATCTTTCATTTGATGGAGGGTGAGTCTGTTCTAACTACGCCTCCATACCTCAAACTCATCTTTGTAGTTGGCCCAAAAATCTTCAAGTGCAAGCACATGGGCATAGTTCTTCTCAAGTCAGGCTACGAAGACGCCATGAGGGTCATACGATCATCTCTCGCTGTAAGGCTTGAGACCAAGTTTAGCTAACTCATCACCCATGGATTTGGCATCTGCTGCTGATCTGCATGTGTAAATTCCCAACCCACATGGAAAACTGAAGGCAAGCTTCTTTCTATTTCGCAAGACCGTGTGAACATTGTATGCTTGCCTTAGGAATTCCATGAAAACAACTTCATCTGATGGGTACCTCGACAACATGAGTGGAACACTGGAGTAGCCGTAGACTCTGATGTAGGTGAAGGTAGGAAATTGTATAAACCAATTTTCCCACTCCGCGGTTGCTGCTCTGGCAGTTGATGAAATACAAACGTGCAACTCATTATCCAGGTCTCGCACTATATACATCAGGAAAGCGTCGTTTACCCTCTTGTAATGATGTGATGACTCTATGAACTCCAGTTGAGGGTAATAGTTGTAGATGTGTTGTACTTTCAAAGACCCCACACTATTCAACCCTCTGAATTTTCCTTGGAAGGCCACTAGGTAGACAAGGTAGGAGACCATGTGGAACTCGTGAATCTGGAAGTATTCAGTTATCTGTTGATGGAGGCTATCACTGATTAAGGTTGACCAATCATAAAATTTTGTCTTCTTCATCAGATGAGGTATAACATAGAACATCCAGGGTTGAAACTTTGTAGCATCCTCTTGTCCAGTGATCCTGTTGAGTAAGGTGATCATTATAGCAATTTCATCTTTTAATTCCCCTCGCCTGACATTCTTTGGCAGAGTCTTATGTTTTTCTTTCATCCACTTCAGTGCAATCTTCTTGCTGTATTTCTCCTTATGCATGTCCCATATTCTTTCACATTCTTCCTTGGAGATAGTCACACTTTTAGGCCAAGGTGGAATTGAGAAGCATTTTTCAATCATATCTGGCTTCAAGCTGCAAAGCACTCTTCCATCTACCGACTGAATCTCCTGAGTTGCTGGATTGTAATGCTTGATGCAAGCGATTACGAATTCCAGACTCTACACTGAAATAGGAATGGAGGCTACTGCAAGTAGTCCGGAGTGACCAAGGTTCCTGATTGCAACATTGCCTGCATTTTCCAATGGTTGCAAATTGAACTCTGACTTAATGTGGTGCAAGTCAGTCTCAGCTGTTTTGATGAAGTCGTGATAGAGAGTTGATTTGGTCTTGTACTCGAGGGGAGTGTACTCCATATTGAAAACCTTGAAGAATGACTGTAAACACACCTATATTTAGACAAGTTTTGAGCAACTTTCTATATTTAGCCCACTGGTTTTTCTTCTTCAAACGGACAAATTTTTCAAAATTTTTTTGAGATATGGGTTTTGTTCATAATTTCGTTACAAAAAGACCCAGATTGCCCATTTTTTGAAAATTTTGAGTGCAGACTAAAAAAGTAGCAAACCCTAATTTCTTCAAATTTTCTTGATAAAAGTTGACACTTGGGTTTTGTTCAGAAGTTCATTTTGGATGAACCTAGTTGATCAGATGTTCAAAATAGTGAAGGCTGATTGAAAAAGCAGCAAACCCTAGAATCTGAAATTGTTCACAGAAAAAACTAGCATCTAGGTTTTATTCAGAAGAATATTTTGAAAGGACCCAAATGATCAAATGTTGAAAGTTCTGATGATTTCATGGACATGCAAGGAAAAAGCAGCTGCTGCAACTTAAAAAATTTCTTCAAAAAATGTTCCGAATGATGAGCTGAGATGACCTAGATCACTGAAAATTGAAAAAACTTTGACCTTCTTCTTCAAAAATTTGATGTTCTAGATGAAAAAAGCATGGAAAAGCAAGCTCTTATGTTGCTGGTCTGAAAATTGATGAAGAAAGTTTGAAAAATCAGCAAGCAATAGCTCTCAAATCTTGGAAAGAAAAACTTCTGTTTGTTGCTCCTCTTCTCTCCCTTGGACGCCACCTGCAAGAATGATAAAAAATGAATGGAAAAGGCATCTTAAATAAGTTTTAGGCTTGAGAAAATCTGCTTTCTTTTGCGTTCACTCCATGCAAACCTTAGCTTCAACTTGTTCATTGAATTTGGACTTTTTTATTCTCCATGAATTTTTTGAAATTTTGAAAATTTAACAAAGGCATGGCAACTTGGGCGCCCTTCTTGGCTGGAGGTGCCTATCTTCATCAGACTTAAGTCATTTTTCGAGAAAACTTCAACTTTTTTTGTTTCAAACCCCAGTTTGAATTTGATTTCTAGCTTCCAGATAGATCCTATCGACGAGTTGAATGATTGATTGCGAAGCCTGATCAAATCTAGCAAGGTTGTTTTGGAGTCAACTTTGACTAAAATCTTCATTTTGACCTTCAAAATCATGGGTGGCCATCTCCTTCTAGGGCGCCCAACTTTCTCGGTGTTAGCCATTTTTAAGTTCTCCAAGTTTTGCTTGTTCCCCTTAGATCTTTTGATGAATTCTCGATTTTGGGAGCTAGATTGATCCGATCGGTTGACCGTCAGATTCACAGGATAGCCTGACTGATTCTAAAGGGGGTCTCTTGGGAGTGATGTTTTCATAAAGTTGAATTTCAGGGGCCAAAAGCTTGGGTGCCCTTGGCTAGCTGGGGCACCCAACTTCACCGGAGTTAGAATTTATTTTGTGTTTTTCACCTTGCTTTTGACTTTTGATGTTTTGCTCATGTTTTCCCCCCTTGTTCAGCCTTCGATATCTAATGATTGCCAACTCTGATTGACGTGCAGATGGTTTTGTCGGAAAGATTGATCAACTCTGAGGAAGTCATACTGGAGGCTTCGTCTGTAAATTCATCGGTTTAGGCCCTCAAAATTTTGGGCGCCTATCTCCTTCTGGGGCACCCATTTCCTCCAGACTTAATCACTGCTCACTTGATTTTCATTCTTCAAAGTTGAACCTTCATGTTGTATCACTCGTTCGATCTGGATTTGCTGGTGAGTGACAAGTCTGATGATCTAACGAAGACATCCACTGCGAAGCTGACAGGATCCTGAAGAGATTGAGCACATCTGCAAACCCTAATTGTTGAGTTTGAGCTTCCAAAAGGCTGGGCGCCCCTGGGCACTTGGGGTGCCCAAAGTTCCCAGACTTAGATTGTTTTTTGACATTTTCATAGTTTGCATTCTATCTTTTGGTTGAGACCTCCCCGTTTGATCTTGAATTCCAGATGACTAGATGATCCGATGATTGCGTTGCCGGATTCATTGCGGAGCTGGGAAGAATTTGAACAACATTGCCTACGAGCATGAACCCTGATTCCACTATTTGATGCCTTGAAAAGTTGGGCGCCTATCTCCTTTTGGGGTGCCCATGGCTTCCAGACTTAGTTTTTATCCTGCAATTTTCACCTTTCTCCTTCGTTCCACGTGCTTGCCTTTGCCTTTTTTCGATCTGCATGCACGTTCATCATCTCATCTTCTGTTTAGTGCTTGAATGTTGAATCTGACACCTGGCAGCTAACTGGCCTCCATTGACGGTTTCAGAGTTCCCAAAATGCTTTCTGAAATTCAAAAAGCAAAATAGACCCACTAGGGCAGAACTGATCGTTTTGTGATTCTAACTGCACTAGCCTGATGAGGAAGTATTTTCAACCAATCAAAATCAGTTTAAACCCTAATAGCCAAACTTTCTATTTTTAGAAATTTTCTACTTTTAGAAAATTTTACCAGCATTTGTTTTGAAAGAAACCCAGAAAAACCCAGAAGAAAGTTAATAATTTTGGAAAGTTTCTAAAAATAACAATTTTCCTAAAAATTAGAGATGAAAAACTGAGATCTGGGTTTTGTAGACATGGTCGCTCTAAGCAGACCTAGATCGTTAGATTTTGAAAATTTTGAGCTTTTACCCCTCATGCAAGACATGCAAACCCCAATTTTGACCTTTTTTGACAAATTTGACAGACTTTTACTCATTTCTTCAAAATGCCTAAGTGTAGCAAATTTTTTAATTTGGGGTACAACATGGAGCGACACATAATTTCATTGATGGAGTGGTTGCAAAGAGAGGACTCAAAACTGAAGATTTTGAAGGTTTTAAAGTCATGGTAGTTGATGGGTTTCATATCTCTTGCAATCGAAAGGTTTCTAACATATCTATGCAATTGGGTAACTATGAAGTCAAAGATGACTTCTATGTTGTTAGCATTGGAGATACAGATGTTGTACTTGGAATTCAATTGCTGCGATCTCTCTAAATCTGCAAACAATGGAGTTAAAGTTTCAATCAGATGGAAAGAGGGTGGTGGTAAGAGGAATGTCAAACGGAGGCCCACGAATTGTGTCTTTCAAAAGAATGGAGAGACTGATCCGTCATGATCAAGTTGAGTGGGTAGTGGAATGTATGATCCTACCAGCTGATCCAGTTGAAACAAAGAAGCACTATCCACTTGATATTCAGTCATTGATCACCAAGAAGAGTAAGGTCTTTGATAGTCTACCTCCTGGGAGACCTCTTGAAAGGGGGACTGAGCATGTCATAGAACTTGAAGAGGGGGCCAAGCCAGTTATCACAACTCCATACCGGTATCCTAAGAAGCTAAAAGATGAGATTGAAAAAAACATTAAGGAACTCTTAGAGATGAGTTTCACTCGCCCAAGTAAGAGTCCCTTTGCTTCATAAATTGTGCTTGTGAAGGAAAAAGATGGCACCATTTGCATGTGTGTGGACTACGGTGCGTTGAATCAAAAAACAATCAAGAACCAGTATCCCATTCCCAGGATAGATGAGCTCATTGATGAGCTGCATGGAGCCAAGTTCTTTTCAAAGATTGATCTAAGATCGGGTTACTATCAGATTCGCATGAGGGGATTAGATGTTGAGAAGACAACATTTTGGTGCCACTATGGGCATTTTGAGTTCTTAGTCATGCCTTTTGGGTTGACTAATGCTCCTGTTACTTTCCAGTCTTGCATGAACCGAATCTTCCAGAAGCAGTTGAAGAAGTTTGTATTGATATTCTTTGATGATATTCTCATTTTTAGCAAGTCTTGGGAAGAACATCTTAAGCATTTGGAGGAAGTGCTTACCATCCTTGAATCAGAAAGTTTGTTTGCCAAAGAGTCCAAATGTGAGTTTGGAATGATGGAGCTGCTCTACCTTGGTCACATAATCAGTGCCGAAGGAGTGAAAGTTGATCCAGAGAAGATCAAGGCAATCTTGGATTAACCACCTCTAGAGAACATGACACATTTGAAGGGGTTCTTGGGTCTTTGTGGCTTCTACAAAAGGTTTGTGAAAGGCTACTCTCAAATTGCTGCGCCTCTTATTGATCTCATCAGAAAAGGAGCTTTTGTATGGTCAGAAAAGGCACAAGGTATTTTTGATAAGTTCAAGAAGATTATGTGTTCATGCCCATTTTGGCTATACCTGATTTTACCAAGCCATTTGAGTTGCAATATGACGCCTCAGGAGGAGTTGGGGCTGTCTTGATTCAAGAAAAACATCCCATTGTGTTTGAGAGCAGAAAACTAAGAGGTGTTGAAAGGACTTACTCCATCTATGGCAAAGAAATGGTTGCAATCATGCATGCATTGGCCAAGTTTCGACAATACTTGGTGGGGAGAAAATTTGTTGTCAAAACTGATCACAATAGTCTGAAACACTTTATGCATCAGAACGACTTGAACGAAAGGCAGCAAAAATGGGTGAGTAAGCTTCAAGCTTATGATTTTGACATTGAGTATGTCAATGGCAAGAATGACATTGTGGCGGATGCACTATTTAGAAGGCCTCATTTGAACTCATTATGTGAGCTTACTGCTGATTGGAAGGAGTTGTTGCTTGTTGATTATGCCAAAAATCAGTTTGTAACCAGCATTATTGAAGGTACTTTTCATGATGAAAGGTACAAAGTGGTTGATGGTTTGATACACTACAAAGGGAGAATCTTCTTGGTACCAAAATCTAAGCTCAAAAAGAAGATTTTGCAAACTTTCCATGACATTCCACTTGCTGGTTATCAAGGTTATTTCAAGACATATAGGCAGATCCGTGAAAGATTTTCATGGAAAGGGCTGAAAGATGATGTCTTGTGCTACATTAGGGAGTCACACTTGCCAAATGAAGAAGAATGAGCATACTTTTCTAGCTGGTTTGTTGCAGCCTCTACCTATTCCCAACCAAAAATTGGAAAGTATATCAATGGACTTCATCACGAGGTTGCCAAAAGCTCAAGGTAAAAATTGTATTTATGTTGTGGTTGACAGATTAACTAAGTTTGCTCATTTATTTGCTATTACTAGTTCATTTTCAGTAGCTCAAGTTGCAGATTTGTTTTTCCATGAGGTGTTTAGATTGCATGGGTTGCCGAAAAACATTGTGAGTGATAGGGACAAGAAGTTCCTAAGCACTTTTTGGCAAGAAGTTTTTAGATTGAGTAGTATAGTGCTCGCTCCAAGCACTAGTTATCATCCATAGATGGATGGGCAAACTGAGATTGTGAACAAGTGGTTGGAGGGTTATCTCAGAAACTATGTTTCGGAGCAGCAGAAAGTTTGGGTGAGATGGCTTTATCTAGGAGAGTATTGCTACAATTCATCTTTCCACATGTCAATTAGAATGTCTCCATTCATGGCTCTCTATGGATATGAGGCCCCTAGCTTTGCTGATTTGATGTTTAGTGATAGCAAAGCCCCTCAAGCGAGGGATATGTTGCAGCAAAGCCAAGACATTTTGAAGTCCTTGAAGAACAATCTCCATCTTGCTCAGAATCAACAAAAGATGTTTGCTGATCAGAAGCGTGTTGAGCGCACATTTGAGGTTGGTGACATGGTCTATCTTGGACTCTAGCTTTATAGACAGTCTACTGTTAAGAAGAGTGGAGCAGAGAAACTGAAGCCACGTTTCTATGGGTCGTTCAGAGTCATTAGGAGAGTTGGTGCAGTGGCTTATGAGTTGGAGCTACCAACGAGTAGCAAAGTTCACAATGTCTTCCATGTGTCTCGCCTCAAGAAGGCGCTTGGACACAATGTTGTTGCTTCTTCAGATTTGCTTCCATTGGATGAGGAAAGATAGTTGCTTTTGGTTCCAAAGGAGATCATCAATTCTAGAGAACGCTCTTTGAGGAGGACAATCAAAGAGTATTTGGTGAAGTAGAAGAATTTTCCTATTGAGGATGCTACTTGGAAGAATGAGGGGATTTTGCAGCCTCCAGACTTGCGATTGCTTGAGGGCAAGCAATCTTGGGGAGGCCGAACTGTAATGCCCCCTTCTCAGCAGTGATCAGTGCAGTTAGCCTTTAGCCTATCTTGGAGGCCCATAGGCTAGTCGAAAGCAAAAATTAGGATTTCCTATTTTCTAGGAGGATGTTTTTGCAGTTTTGGAGGCTTACATGTTGGAATTTTGCAATTTGACATTTGGATTCCTTTTGGGTTTTCAGAGAGCTTCGCAATGGTGTGACATGCAACTGGATCGGGTAACTTTTCAAGACTTACTATTTTTAGTAAGTTGCGACGGCTGCTTAGAATATGGTTAAAATGCATTTGGAAACACTTATATTTTTAGCAGTATGCTATTTATAGTAAGTGCTATTTTTAGCAGGGTTTCAGTAGGTCAATTCAGAGGCTATTTCAGGCAAGTTAGTTTGAGCAGTTTGGTCTCCCGCACTCTTGGAGCTCATTTTTGGTAAATTCAGTATTTTGATTAAATTTATATTTTAAGTGAAAATATGATGCTAAGGCTGGGAGGACGCCTACTTGAAGAGAAGTTATTTTCATAAAGGTGATTTTTATAAGGTATTTTCACTTAATAATTTGGACACCTAACTTGTGATATAGTTGCAATTTTATTAAAGTCTTCTCTCCTTCATTTTGGACGCCATATCTAGGTGGCTAATGGAATTGAAATGAAATGCAAATTGCAAATTGTTGAAGTTGAATGTGAATTTGAGTTGGGCGCCCCTTTTGGAGGGAGTTGAATTTGAATTTGGGAGAGAAAAGGTTATTAATAAGAGTGCTGGGTTTCATTGTTGGCATCCATGAAAAAATATAACGAAGTGTTGCCAAATTGGTTACTCACACACTTCGAAGAATGCATACCTCCTAGCAAACTTAGTTTCTTGCTTGAGAGATAGCAACTAGCTAAGATAATGACTGTTCTTTACTCTAAAGAGCAGATGGAGCTTATTGAGATGAAGATGTTTGAGGTTTACTGAGGTTTTGGAGTGTTTTTCTCATTTTACAGGTTGTTGGTTAATGTATTGCTGAAGGAGATTTTTAGTCATAGGTCTTTGTGTGATTTTATTTTACTTTTGGGTAGTTGCTCATTCCATTCCTTTTCCCTAGGTGTCTCCTTTTGCAATTTTTTCAGATTTTATCTTGAAGTATTGAATTTTCTATTGGAGGTCGCCCCTCTTTCTAGGACGTACCATGCCTGTAGATGCTTTGGAATTCGTGCATAAATCATTGGTGGGTGTTTGATGCAATTTCAGTGTCTAGACTTGGGTGCCATCTTCCCTAGTTTCATTTGCATCTTATTTCAGCTCTATTGGAGTTGTGAGCATTTTGGTGTGTTCTAGGCTTGCTGGTTTGAGTTTTCTGTATGTTGGTTTTTCATATCAGATTTCTAGAAGTTCTGTTTTTTGGCTTGTTTCCATAGTTGAAAGTTTGAGAAGTTTGGAGAATCATATAATAACATTTTGCAGAGATTGGGTAGCTATATTTCATTGTAATTTGCAGATTATATCATATTGTAAGACTGCTATTAGTAGTACTTATTCAGTCATCTTATTTCTGCAACTTTACCTTTGTAATTCCCACGATTGTGGAAGAGACAGTTGTCACCATCTTTACTTTTTAGCATTTGCGTTTCTGTACTGCTTGCTGAACAAGCAAAAGGGGTCGGGAAGTCGCCCAACTCTTTACTTTCAGTACTGTATTTCTCATCTTGCTAATCGGCTGAGCCGTCAAACTACTCCTGCTGAATAAGTGGTCGAGTTGCATAAGAATTGTAATTTCCAACACTTTTCAGTTTATATGCTAGCGATCCTTGACACCATATGCTATCACCTCTCCCACACTGGGATCTTGGTGAACATTCTTGGTGAGGGTTACTTTTCAGCTGGTTATTTGGTTTCGCTTACACTAACAGGTGAAGTGCTGTGGCAAAAATTTGAAAAAAATTGTAAGGGGGTTATTTCACAAGCTGAAAAGCTTGATGCATGAAGAAAAACAATGAAAATTGAATATGATGCCTTGTCAAGAATGGCACTTGGTTGACTGATACTTAATTGTAAACCCATTGGTTGCAAATAGGTCTTTTGAAACAAGTAAAAAGTAGATATTTCACTTGACAAGCTGTTGGCGTTTCAATTCGCACCCCTGGAATGTGGACTAGAAACAAATAGGTATGCATAGATAAACTGCTCTTCAAATTAGGAGGAGAAGCTCCTTCTTCGTTGATTATGCTTAAAGAAAGTAAACTAAACTATTTGCCAATTTTTTTGTTTGTTAGCTAAGAGCACAACGATGTAAAAGTCTAGCGCTGTAGCTGAGGTTTTCTCTTTTTGAACTTCAACTATGACTAAGCCTACTCTAATGACGCTTTTAACAACTCAAGTAAACTCAAAGCTTGAGAGTTAAAAGTAAACAAGGAATGATCTTGACGTAGATACTTAAACAAACTTTCTCTCAACGCACACTTGAAGACTCATTGTACTTTTTGATGCAAGCTGAAATAAAGATTATATAAGCATAACCTATTAAAAAAAACTTGAGATAGTAGATCAAAGCAACAAAGCAGGCATAAGATTTCCTTTCTCTAATTTCAAATAGCGATTACACTTTTGGGACATCAAGATTGTAGCAATAATATGTTTACAGTTTTGCGATCAAACTAGAATACACTTGACACAAATAACACATGAACTGAACAATATCTTGTAGCAAAAGGCAGGCATGCAAGCTTGCTCTTACACTAAGTGAATAGACACTAAATAACAACTTGTAGGCAAAGTAGGCTCAGTAATTTGCTATCACAATAACAGTTAAAAAAAAAATTGGGCAAGGCTGCCCTTATTTATTCACAAGTGAGGAGTAGGGAACCCTAAAATCTCCTTGATTTTACAACCAAGACTTGCCAACTTGCAAGCTTTATTTCTAAAACCAAAACATGACAACGAACTAACAACCTGCTGAAAGCAAAAAACAAGGAAAGTGCCAACTATTACACCTTGATTCTTTTCTCTCTCACAAAGAATAGATAAGCATGAGACAAGAATATCAATAAAACTCGGAAAAGGCATCGAGTTAACTGCTGCTTTAAATCTATCTTTAGAGATTTTTGCTTTCTTGATAAGATGACTCATCCATGCTAATTTTGGCGGCTCTACAACTAGAGTGATGACCTTTTTATAAATATATCCACTTGCTTCAACATATCTTTTTAACCTTGTGTGTGACCATCTTCTGCCATTCCTCTGTTTCTTTTGCAGCTTTTATGCTTTTGACATTTCTGATTTTTTCAATGGAAGAATATTGTACGATGAAAATCTTGAATTTTGACTATGAACATGCCTATGACTGGAAAAGTTTTGCGCAAACTGCTGAAAACAAGTTGCTGAATTTTCTTGAAAAAGCAGATTCCCAAAAAAAAACTGAGGTCTAGGTTTTGTAGAGAATGTCGTTCTAAAGAGACCCAGATTGATGAAAACTAGAAAAACTGATTTTTTTCAAGAACATGCAAGATGTTCAATTTTTGGCCGAAAAATGCTTAAAAACTAAGATATGGGTTTTGAAGATAACTATATTATGAAGCAACCTAGATTGTCAGGTTTTTGAAAAAGCTGATCTTTCCTCAACTTGCAGAGCTTCGAAAAAAAGCTAAAAAACTAGATCTGGGTTTTGTAAACAATTTCATACTGAATAGACCCAAATTATTAGATTTTGAGAAAATTGAGGTTTTCTCGAAAAAGCATGGAAAATGCAGATATAAAATTTTCCAAACTTGAAGAGGGTGAACTACCAAACAAACCTAGATTGATGGAATTTGAAAAAGATGACCCTCTTATTCTGAAATGTGATGCCTTGAAAAAATAAAGCATGAAAAAGCGAGCCTCTATGCAACCTGATCTCAAAACCATGAAGAACACCACGGTTTGGCCTCCTGTTGTACCCAAACCAAATTTTTTTGCTTCATTAAGGCATTTTGCTTAAAATAGTCTAAACCTTGTAAAAATGCCATTAGAAGTCAGTTTTTGGGCAAATCAAGTATGGGCTTTTAGTCAGTTTGATGTTAGGAAGATATTGGCAAAATTTGAAAAAAATGAAAATTAGGGTTTTTGGACCCCTATTTTTAGGTCAAAAACCCTAAAAATTGAAACTTGTTAGAATTGACTAAAAATTGTTTTGATTGGCTTATTTCACTTCACGACCACAGTGGTGAAGTCGGATTATGTTAAAAGTTAGTTTAGGTCTAGTGGGTAGTTTTCACTTTTTTTGAAGAAAAGTTAGGACCTCTGAGGTCGTCAATGGCAAATGGCTAGATACCAAGTGTTGAAATCTAAGCTTAAAACACTCAAATGAAGAATCTATTGCAAGATATGTGTGAAATATTGCTTCGTCTTAGAGGGGATTTTTTGTCAAGGTGAAAAACAATTTTTTTCTAACTTTGGAGCAAAAGAGCCCCTGGAGGCCAGGGGTGCCCTAGATTTCAGAGGCCCAGATCAACTTTATGAGATTTCTCACTTCCAAGAAGACTTCTTCAGAATACTATCAACTTTGCGATGAGCCTACCAGCCAACCTAAAGGATTTGTCTAGCGCTTGAAACAGGAGATTGAACGAGACATGAGGGAGTTGGAAAAATGACTAACACTAGCAACAAAAATGCCCTTGGAGGCCAGGGGCGCCCATTTTTTTGAGGCACCAGATGAAGGTTTTTGACCAAATGATACCTAGAATGTTTTTCTTAGACTTGATTAGGCTTCGCAACGAATTCGTCAATAGGTTAATTTGAGTTGATGAACTGGCGGAATCAGGAGTCAAACATAAGGTTTAATCATGGTCAAAATGTCAAGGAAACAACAAAAGCACCCCTGGAGGCCAGGGGCACCCAAGGTTTTGAAGCCTGAAATGTAGTGGTTTTGGTCATTTCAGATATTTAGCCTATCCGTGACGCTTCTAGCTTTCCGTTGCATACCTTAGCCGGGTCAGAGGACTTCTTAGCGGCTTGCAGCCGGGGATTAAGTGTGGATTCAACCAATTTGAAAAATGGCTATCTCTGGGAAGAAAAGCGACCTGGAGGCTAGGGGCTCCCATGATTTTCACTTAGCAGATGATGATTTTTGGAAAAGTGCTCTCTAAGAGCTCATGATCAAAATGGAGCCAGCTTCGCAGTGAGCTTGTCAGTCAGTTCTGAAGTTTTGCCAAACGCCGGAGGACACAAGATGAATTTTGAAGGCTTAGATGTTAGAATTAGGATTTGCAGCCTCAAGGAGTTTCTTGTTAGTTTTGATCCTGCTCTTCAATGAAACTGTTAGCTAGTCTTTTGGACACATCAGTCAATTAGAATCAGTGATCGAACATGGGCTCGGATGTTTGCAAATTGAAATTTTCAAGAAAATTTCCAAGTCTAAAAAGGTGACGCCTAAAAGTCAAAATTTGACTTTTGAACTCAAGTGCATGGGCCGCCCCAAAAAGGTGGAATTTGTTAACTGAATTTAAATAATATTTAATCATTAGTTAGTCGACTTCAATTGAACTTAATATTTGCTTGCAAATGGGCAACTTATTTTTGCATGCACAGTTAACTGAAGTGCATGGAGGTGGCGCCCAATTTAGGGCTTATCTTTCATCCAGTTAATTGAATTTGAGGTCCAATTAGAAGGTGGTGCCTAAATTGAGGAATTGCATGTATTTGTGACACCTTAAGACATGAATTTATTTATTAAGGCATTTTGGTGCCTATTATTCACATTACAGGTGAGAGAAAACACGTATTCTTGAGCAAGCAAAGATCTAAAGGCGCTTTGGGCAATATTTTTTAGTATTCTTTGCAGTGCCAAGTCTAGATTGTTCAGAAGATATATTTTTTGGACTTCATTTTTGGACTGCATGCAAACTTCATCAAATTGAATTCAAGCATAAGGCGTGGTTTTCAAAGGAAAAATAATTTCTATTTTCTATCTCTAAAATTCTTCTATCTTTGTCTTAGGTTTTCTCTCGCATGTCAAAGTAAATGGCAAAATTTTCAATTTGCCCATCTGGGTTCAAATATTTCAGCATCAGCAGCAAAATCCATGTCTTAGATTTTTTCGAGAAAATTGCCTCGTTGCTTCTAGTTTTGAAGCACTGTGGTTTTTTTTCGAAGATTCTTTTGCATGTGGTCCAAAAACTCAAATTTTTCAATATTGAATCATTTGGTTGGCTTAGAATTCCATTGCCTACAAAACCCATGTGCCAGGTTTTCTTGAGAAAATTGCCCTCGAAAACCCTAAACCCCCTGCAATTCTCAACTGAAAAGCCTTGGTGAAACTCATTTTTTCGAATTTCTAACAATCTGGGTTGGCTTAGAATTCGATTCTCTAGAAAACCCATGTTTTAGAAAAATTCTAAAATTTTTCCCACAACTGACTATTTTTAGCCTCATATAGAGCCTTTTTCAGTTTTTTTTTTCTGAAAGTTGTGCAAACATATCCGACTTTACAGTCAAAAATCCAGATTTTCAAAATGCAATTCAACCTCATAGAATACAAGGCCAAATTGGTCTTAGTTCATGACTTTTAGAAATCCTTTGATACAGACTAGGGTCATGTCTATCCAGTGGTCAAACTGAGCACGTTGGAAGGTATTAGCAACACCACAGTGAAAAATCTTGAGCATTCTAGGTTGCTGGAAGCAGCATCTATTCCTATCATGGTTTTTGATCTAGAGTTCGTCATTGCATGCATAAAGCACTACGACTCTTCCACAAGACAAATTAGATCAGCCAATGGTAGAGTCATTTGCAGCCTCAAGTTGAGGGGCGTCGAGAAGTGCTTTGCTATTCCTCCTTGCTTAGACAATTTTACCATAGTCATTGAGGATTGCGACAAGATATGGTATGAAGACAAAGAAAGATCTCAGAGAAAGGTTGCTTAGAGATGGCTGAAAGAACAAAAAACTAACATGGCAAAGAAGGTTGGTCATGGGGAGTTCAAGGACGAGGTTGCTATCTTGATAACATTGCTCAATCGAATTACAGGTCAAGAGGAGGCTCATATTTTCCGACCGTGGATGTTCTATGTCATTTCTCAAATTATCGACAACAAGGAACACTTTGACTGGGCCATGTTGATTAGTGAATGTCTTCACTAGCAAATCACAGGATTCCTTAAAATCCACGAGTTTCACATGGTCCCTTATTTGGTCTACTTAATTGAATTCCAAGGCAATTATAGAATTTTGAAGACCGTTGGAACCCTTGGCGATCAACATGTTCATGAATTCTTTCCACAATTGGAGTTCTCAAAGGCTGAACAAGATTTCAAAAAGGTGAATGATCACTTCCTCATGAAGACAGTTAGAGACCTCAATAATGAGAAGCACATTAGAATATCAGCCGAGGCAAAATCAACAATGGAGAGTTGGGCAGATTGGTTTATCCAGTTTCCCACTTTCACATACATTCGAGCGTATGGCTACACCGGAGAACCTATGATCCTACCTAGATACCTAATAGACAAGGTCCTATTCATGGAGTTCTTGAGACAAGCTCATGATCATTCTTTTCTTCGCAAACGCCACAAGCAAGCTGTAATGACCCCTTCCCCAAAGAACAATATTCAACTATAATTTACTGTGCCTGTTCCAAGGAAACCTTCCTGATATTGAAGATGGGGTTTGTACTAATTTGAAATTATAGCCCAAATATGTGAGTGGTTGCGTAGAAAATGATTAATAAGAGAACAGTTCAACTCAATTGTTCCAATATGCAGTACTTCAGAACAGAGTTGCAAAACCACAAGAGAACCACTGTAATAACCCCGACCACTCAAACTGAGATTATCATCAATTTGCCAATATGGTCTTCAAGTATTTCCCAGATTAACTGAACTGGCATTTTGTCAGACAGATTGGCTCATGCTAGTCTTTGAAATTGTTCATTGGTTTTGAGTTTATAAATAGTTGCCAATGATGAATATCCAGTAATACAAATACTCAAGCAACATTATTTTCGTAACTTAATCAATCCAACCATAAATCTATGAGAATATAATTATATAAGATTATTCAATGCAAAGCTACAATAGTTTGATTGATATACTCCTCATTCCGAAATAGCATTAAGATTGTTGCATGCTAAGCAAGTAATGACGTACCCAATACAAGAAATGACGCCAACAGGAATTGATACAACAGCAAACTTGATACATCCGGTAATCACTTCTGTCAGGAAATTAAAGTGCCCAGAACACAGAGGATAATATTGATTACCAGTGAATTGTCCTCATAAGTCACAATGACAAATTTAGATAGAATAATCACTTCCAGAATTTATATTGTCTTTATAATGATGTTCGATAAAATATCAAGACACAATCTGCTTCCAGAATTTCCTACGCTACAGAATAAATTATTGTTCACAACGTACAGTGTTCATGTACAGGAAATGATGTTAAAGAAGCACCGAATATACTTGTCTAATTGCGTCCAGCCAGAAATAAAGATACACCTCCGTCCATTAGTGCACAATATTCATTCCTAGATAAATTCATACGCTACCAACATATACGGCATTTGCTGTGAAAGACGACCAACAATATGTTTGCTGGTGGTACTTCTTTGAATCCACTATCGGATATGGTGAGACCAACACAGAGATCACGAATTCCACAATTCTAAATAATTGAACTGTTGAAGACTTCCGTTGCTATGATTCTGTAGATTTCCCAATACCAATGCGGAGGCTCCAACAAAATTACTCATTCCCCGCTAATCAGCATAGATAACAGGCCCGATACCGGATCATCTCCAATCTTCACGCACATGACGCGACTTCAACCGTTATGGTTTCCCGTCTCCACCAACACCAATCGCAAAGAGGCTATGATGACTATGTAGATTTCCGGCAATGTTTTCTTGGAAAATAGTATGCGCCTCAAGACATAATAGGTGGAGTTCGAGATTTTGCCACACGCTCAGGTCAACCACGATCTCCAGATTTCTTGCGAGAGTGAGATTTCCTTCACGGGTGCAATTTGTAAGATGATGAATTAATATGAGTAACACCAATCCACGCGAACAGCAAACAGGGGCTATAAGACGGGTTTTGTAAACCGACACCAATAGTGGTTACTGCGGCAAAGCATAAATGAATACAAATCCTGAAATATAAAATCTCGAGCCTATACTCTGAATCTTGATTCTCCAATGCTCTATATATATTCAAAATGCCACGCTTAGGTTTTCGTCCAAGCAATGGCGACAAACACTGAGAGTTTCCGTTCCCAGGTTTCCAATACCAAAAAACTCATATTCAAATCTCCGTGATGAATCTGCAAACCCCCAAACTCCCAATAAAGTCCGACAATATTCAGTTTCCATAACTGATTTATTTTCCGACTTGGAAGGCTATAGTCCTCATCAAAAATATTACAAAAAACTCTTGACTTTAGAAAAGCCAAAGTTTAGCCATTAATTTTTAATAAAGTCATATTTTATTATTAATTAATTAAATAATAAAAAGCCTTTTAAAGAACAAAGACAATTTAATATTTAAATAATTAATCAAATCACTTTTTTGGCCTTATTAAAAACTGGGACATCACACAAGCATTCACCTTTCCTTTTGGATGGGGTATTGACAAATGCAAGACAGTATCTGATTGCAAGTTAATGATGAATGAGTTGTTAAAGCTCAATCTTAGGAACCTTAGTGAGAAGCGTTCTTATGTTCCTTTGCGTCATTACTCAGCTTGGTTGGAGCGAAGCAATTCACCCAGGCCAACACTTGAGGACTTTTGGGCCAACTGTGAAGATGAATTTAAATTGCATTGACGTCATTACTATAGAGTTACTCTTCCTCAGCTTGCTGATTTCCTATAAGAAGATGTTAAGGGTTTGTTAGATGATGATGGAGAGGTGTTACTTAGCACGTACATCAAAGACCAAGTTGCTCGTGTTAGAACCCGGATGGTTCTCTGTTCTGAAACCCTAACTGAAACTGAGGTTTTTTGCAAGTTTTTGTGTTTTTTGTATTTTTGAGGTTTTCAGATAAATAATGAAGACTGCGATTTTTCTAAATAAATGGCTAAAAATCCAAATAAATTCTAAATGCAATGGAAACGCTGAGATCTTGCTCAGAACAAGTAGGCGCATAATATTATTGAAGATTCAGAGCATTTACAATGAAAAGTACTGAGATTTGAATGAAATATAACAAATTTTAATGAGGAACCTGGTTTATTACAGCCGCCTTGGGAAGAGTGCAAAATGTACGGCCAGCTCCAGATGGTCCATATCCAAGCTTGAAAACAGAGGAAGATCTCCCAGAGACCTAGGCGCCCCTTCTGCCAAAGACTGGAGATCAAAAACTTGAGCGAATCTTCTGATGGAAATAGTACGGCCCTTGCTGGTACGGCCTGTACAGCAGCATTTAATGAAGTAAGGCACCTTGGAAAATGTGCCAAGACTCTGAAGAATGATCTCTGAAACAAGTCGCCTTTATCAACTGCTGAATGTCTCTGTAAATCTCTGATGAATCTGTCAATAAATCCAATCTGTGATCTCTGTGTGAAATCACCAAGTGCAAGCTTAAACTGGTATTTCACAGTCTCAGTCTGCCTAATCTCTGAAGAGTTTTCGTTCTCCAGAAACGTCTGTCTGCCAGAAACCCTAGGGTTTGCAAACTCCAATGCTCAGAGCAAAAAGACAAAAGTCGAATAATAAATATCAGAATCGTTCGATTTTGCCTTGAGTGAAAATATATACTCCTTGAAGAAATTCGACCCAATCTCCTTTTAATTAATCATTTAAATAAATGACTTAATTCGCACTTTTAAACTTAGGAGAAATATTTAATAATTGGCGTCCTTATTTTAATGAATATTAAATACTCATTAAGTCAAAATTTAATACTTTATTATAAAGTATAATAAATACTTTATAACAGGCCAATTAATTAAATATTTAAATATTTCAATAAAGTGACTTTAATATAAAGTCAAAATATTAAATATTTAATAAATCATTAATTACTCCTTATTTCTCCGTCTGATCATCAAATTGCTGAACTGGGTCAACTCTGAGCTGAAAGGTTGAACCAGGTGCCCTGCCCAAAATAGCAGCTTCCGCCTGACCTAACTTTCTAAAAATAGAAAGTTCCTGAAAATGCACTCTGGAAGATTCTGCGAAGGCCCAACCTGACACAACTGCAAAACTGGAGCTACCAAACACTGAGTAACTGCCCCAGATGATCCTCTGCACACTCCTGTCAGCCTACGAGGATCGAATAATAGGCTAACCTCGTCACCAGCTGCGCTGACTAGGATGGGGACATCACAGCTCGCTAGCCACTTCGCCAACTGGATTGGTATGCCAGAGAGGATACTTCAGTAGAGTTGTCAAGAGGGGTTATCAAGACCAGCATGTACTTCTTGGAGAGAAAGAGAAGGCGAAAGACAGTTTCAGTTGCAGAGCCGCCAAAGGGTTTTCCTCACTACCTTTTACATTGAGGTCGAGGCCCCGAGTTAAGGTTATCATGAAACCTCCTCAAGGTGTCAGAGTTAGTGGGAACACAAAGGGAAGAAGCATGGGAAAGCAGAAGCAGAAGTAGATCGAGGAGGCACTAGAAGTTCCAGTGGAGATAGTGATTCAAGGTGAAGCCGGATTATCATCTCCTGGTTCACCATTTTCACCATAGTCACCTCCCATTAATATTGAATCAAGGCCAGAATCACCGGTTTGGGAAGATTCAATGCCAGTATATCCACCACAGGTTGACATAGCAGCAACAGTTTCTCCTCGAGAGGATAACATTGATAACACATGTTGGCTCGAGAGAACTTTGGGGAGAAGGAGGCGGAAGCCTTCATATCAGCTTGATCTATCTGAGTTTGGTAGTCCCTATCAGGACAAGTCGAACAAGAAGATCAGAAGTAGGTGCATATAGAGAAAACTCCTGAAGTAGAGATCGTTGTTGAAGTTGCTACACCACTGGAGGGAAAAAGCCTGGATGAGGTTGAAGTTGGTGATTTCACCTTCGTCAAAGCTAATGTTGGCAGGAGCACTCGACAAACAGACGTAAGCCTCTTTGAGGTTGTCAGAAGTAATCTTGAAGAGCTTGCATGAAGGATGGAGAAGATAAGGCAGACCTCAAGGCTGAAATCAAGCAGCTCCGACAGTACATCTCTGATATTATTCATGGAAACTTGAGCTGAACACTTGTTCTCCCACAGCTTCATGAAACACCTGAAGAACAACAGAGGTTGGGTCGGTTAGTCAATCGTGGAAAGCTCTTAGACAACTGGATCGAGGATTTCATCATTGCAGGTAGATACCTTCTCACAGAGTTATTATCAGTTGAGGTACAATGCACATGATCTTCGTCTAGGGATTCATCAGCTTGAATTGTCTATAGTAGAGGGAAAGCCGAAGGACTTGATACTTATATCTTAGTTGGAAGTTGCATACGACGCCATTGTAGCAGATGAGGATAAAAGGAAGGTTTTCGCTTGGAGAGAACAACACCTATTCAAAGTGGAAACATATGAGAGAATCTCTACAAGGATAGATGTGCTCAAAGAGGTGTTGTCGGAGCTCTCAAACTCATCAGTGGGTTTATCACTCAGATCCCATGCCACTATCTTCATGAGGATGGTACATATGCTGAGCTTGATGTAGTACAGACCGAGTTCGAGAAGCTGGCTCGTGATAGCGTTGATGGAGATCCTGTGGCGTCTAGGTTGGATCACTTCTTAGTGATGACAACTAGTTTCAAGAAGGCAATTGAAGAAGTCAGAGAATGTCTAAGGGTAATCAAAGATGGGGTGAAGGAGTTGAGCAGGCAATCTATCATCGTGGATAGCATCAAAGTGCCGGAAGATGAGACAGTCGACCAGTTCCTAGACGAGCTGATAGCCCGTGATGGCTTGGAGTAGTTAGCCAGTTAGATCGTACATTTATTCCCAAGGATAGAGTTAGAAGCAGCAGTTAACTCGACATTAGTCTTCAGTTCTAATTGCTGATTTTATGCATGTTTATCTCATCCTCAGTGATATCTTTGGAGGAGGTCAGACTTTCAGTTAGGATCAATTAATTGATGTTAGTTATCAGTTAACTTTCATTTCAATAAGGACCTGCATGTTGCACATGTCCAGTTAGTTTAGTTTAGTTTTGGTTAACTGATGGTAGCTTTCCAGTTAATTGTATAGTTTCATTTATTTAGGTTTAGCAATAAACTCTTGCATGCTTGCAAGACTCATGTTAAGTCAAGGTGATTTTAGGGTTCCCTACACCTTGAAGTTCTATAAATAAGAGCACCCTTGCTCATTTGTAATAAACTTTTGCTCGTGATAGCATAGATGTTGAGCCCACCTTGCTTGTAGTATTGCTATTCAGTATCTATTGAATTAGTTAAATATAATTGCTGGTTTGATTGTTTATTGTGTGCGTGTCTCGATATACAATTTGCTGTCTTGGTTATTATTATTGTTGTGATTAATAAGCTTTGTTTCATATCTATGCCTTGGATAGAGTATTTTACCTCCTTGGAAATTTAGAGATGAATATTATCGTTCGATGTTGTTCCTATTAATCTTGTTTGCAGCCTACACCTCGGATAGAGTATTTTACCTCCTTGGGAATCCTGTAGTCAAGCTTACCGTTTAATGCTTGTTTTCAGTAACCTACTTTCAGCCTACACCTCGGATAGAGTATTTTACCTCCTTGGGAATCCTGAAAACTAGTTTACCGTTTGTTGTTGTTCTCAATAACCTTTATTTCAGCCTAGACCTCGGATAGAGTATTTTACCTCCTTGGGAATCCTGTGATAAAGTTTATCATATACCAATTCCCTGCCCCTAATTCCTCTTGCTCTATATATCTAGAGGGAATAGGATAGTCTAGCGTTAGCCTAGTTGTAGTTAAAGATCTGCAAAGCCAGAGAAAATCGTTAGGCTCAATGTGTTTGGTTTCTTAACCTTGTGCCTCTTCCAGTCGAGTCAAAATGATAGGATTTAGATCATTTCCTTTTCACGCATATCAGCAAAAGAGGGAGCTTCCCCTCCCAATTTGAAGAGCAATCATTACGTATTATGCATAGCTGTCCGTTGCCCATACTCACTCTAGAGGTGCGAAATGTAATGCCAACAGTTTTCTGGCGCCCATCGTGGGGGGCGAGAAAACTTCAAGAAAGCTTAATGCTTTATGTCACGGGAAGGACCATTTGGCATCCTACTGCTCCAGTTCAACAACCAGGACTTACTCCGGCAATCATACAGCTGAATTTTGTACGCATTGAATTAGAGCATTCAGACATCATTAGTAGCCTGCACAGTTTTAGCTTTGAAAATCATACATCAACTATTCAGTGGAGGAATGCAGCTACTACTTTAGACAAAGATGAAGAAAGAGTGGATCTTGTAGCTGGTAGACTAGTTTTGCCACCACTAGCGTGGGAATAATTCATCTTGGCATACCAAGTATACATTAGAAGGAGACATAACCCTCTCTTTCAAGAAGAGTCAATCTTTGAAGTGGTTCCTGAGCATTTCCTAGAAAGACTAGAAGAAGAATCTCCTGTCCCAGCTGAAGCAATGGGCGGTAACGACAACAACAACAACAATGGCGGCGGTTGGAATGGAAGGAACGTAAGACGTCCAACCCCATTACCTTGGGGTGACAACATCGGGTTGTTGGCCTTAGCAGGACACCATGAACTACCCAAGGGACCGTGAAAGCATTTTCCTCGATTCCATGACGATGGGTCTCGACATCTTGATGAACACATCAACATTCATAGCGGCTTGTTCCGTTTTGCATGTTTCACATGAAGACATCGTTGTCCGTCTCTTTGTTGAGACTCTCGAGAATAAAGCTACAGACTAGTTCAATCATCTTGAATCAGGCATTATCACAAGTTGGGCAATCATGAGTGAAAGATTCTTGGCGAGATTCAAGCCCGCCGAGGACAGTCACCGGTTATTTGCACAACTCTCAAACTCAAAGATGTAGGCACATGAACCGATGAAGGAGTTCGTAGCAAGGTTTAATCGCCTTGTCACACGTCTTTCCCATACTCTTAATCCATCTTATGAGATTTTGATGAAGCTACCAAGGAGTGGATCTACAACTTACACAAGAAGAAGCTATCAAGCTTGAAGATAACATGATAACGATGGGAAAGATGAAGAATGATTCAATCAGATCGCTTGTTCAAGCGTCTGTCGATCCACTGCTATAGAAGGTAGCCAATGAGGTGACTATCCTCAAAAGATAGTCACCCACTCAAGGGCAGCAAGCATTGCCTACACCACCACCATATCAACCTCAACAGCCATACCAGCCGAAGAG
This sequence comes from Sequoia sempervirens, assembly GCA_007258455.2. Lineage (NCBI taxonomy): Eukaryota > Viridiplantae > Streptophyta > Pinopsida > Cupressales > Cupressaceae > Sequoia > Sequoia sempervirens. The sequence goes on from VDFB02259494.1 coordinate 30,430, forward strand.
GAATAACTTCCAGCCATTCAACAATTACAAGCCAAGGTTTCCGCAAGGAGAACCAAGACAACCGGTTGATGCTGAGAAGGCTACAGTCAATTGCACTTTCCATGATTCTGATGCACACACTGGAGCTACATGTCCGGAAAATCAAAGGATGAATCAGCTCATGGGATTTGTTGATGCTGCTCCAAGTACAAGCTTTGTACCTTCACTAACTACAAATGTTGTCTCACCACAGACGGACAACTTTGATGGCGACTCCGCAATGGGATACTTTGACAGAGAACCCGTTAATGAACAAGAAGAAGAAGAATACCGCCAATTCTCTCTTGCGATCAATTACGAGAACATCTCATCGTCTGTGTTCACACGTGTGCAGCACTTCAAAGCACAAAAGGAAGAAGAGGAAAAGCAAAATACAAATGAAAAGGGAGAGGAAGTGCCTTCCACTTCGATTCCCAAGTCTTCACAAGAGAACACCATGTCGGTTGCTCAAGATCCGTCTTCAACAAACTTCGACATTGTGTCTTCCATGATGAAGATGAAGGTACAGATCTCACAATTGGAGTATCTCTAGGATCATCTAGAGTAGTTGGAGAGAATCCTCAAGGTTGTAAAGAAGAAGGCTGCAATCTAGCCTACACTGCTAGAGTCATCCGTGCCAGCAAAAGACAAACCTAAACCATTCTATATATCTTTGTATATAGGAGGTTTTAAACTTAGTGATTGTATCATAGATAGCGGAGCTTTAGACAACGTCATGCCCTTGTAGATCATGAATGCATTGGGACTTTCATGCACCAAAACTCACGACGAGTGTTATTCACTTGAGTCAAAGTTGGTGCCGTTGGTTGGCCAACTGAAAGATGCACAAGGCTAGTGTCTTGTCCTGAAAAGAAAATTATGATGACTATCTTGGTAGCTGACATTCCAACCAGTTACAGGATGTTACTCAGTAGGAACGTTTGCAAAGATCTCAGAGGCGAAATTTAATTGGATTGGTCATTTGCGACAATCCCATTGAAGAAAGGTAGTTTCAAGCTGGAACCTGAGGCCAAGTCAAGGTTTATGGTGGTGAAGTCCCAGGACCCCCAGGCACAAGTGTTATATCAAGGCATGGGTCCGGGCAGATATGCTATGATGTCTGAAGTAACTGAAAACAGTGAAAAGTTTGCACTTTACACAACTACATCATATGAAGAATCAAAAGTGTGGACGATGCAGTTTGACAACAGTTGCTCAACATCAGGCTTAGGAGTGGGAGTTGTGATCACTTCTCCCGAAGGTCGTCTATATCCGTTTGCACACAGGTTGCAATTTGAATGCACCAATAACACAACTGAATACGAGGCCATTTTATTAGGTCTCAAAAATGCGAAGGATATGGGGATCAAGTTACTTATAGTCGAAGGAGATGCAGAGTTGATCGTTAAGCAGATCAAAGATCAGTTCCAAGTCAGAAAAGATCGCCTTCGATCCTATAGATAGAGGGTGTGGAATACCATCGATTGGTTCGATGCGTTCGACATCAAATACATTCCACGTATAGACAATAGCAGAGCCGATGCCCTTGCGGTGTCAACTGCTCTTGTCATGAAAAATTCTGAATTTTGTTAGAATACATTTGTTATTGAGCTGATTTACAGGCCAGTTGTTCCAGATAATTCAGACAACTGACAAGTCTTCGATGACGATAACGACATTAAAGAATTTCTCATCATGGGAGACAACTACAAAGAGTTGTTCTTTGAAGGAAGCTCTGCTCCTTTTAAAGAATCACTCACAAAAGATTCTGAAGTTACAAACTCTGGGATCATTCAATTGAGAGGAAATCAAATTCCCAAGGGTTTTGTTTCTTTAGAGAACATTTTTGACCGGCACGACCGATACATCCAAGAACAGAAGATGTCAGGTGTTAATACTTCTGCTGAGCATTACCAAGTAAACATCGACACTGAAGACAAGCCTAGGCTTGTTAATTTTGGCAAGTGTTGTACTCCAGAAGAAGCTGAGAAGTTTACCGCCTTGTTCAAACAGTACAAGGATGTATTTGCCTGCTCTTATGAAGACTTGAAGGTCTTCACACCCGTCGAATTGTCAAATACAATTCCTCTAAAGTTTGATGTCAAGCATTTCAGGCAAAAGCAGAGACATTATAATCCGTGAATCCTGTTGGCATTTAAATTAGCACCTCTGGAGTGCTGATTGTAAACGTTCAGCTATTACAAATGTTTTGCAACACTTCTTTGTTATTTAAAGAGGAGAATCCCTCTCTGCTAATGTAATGCATAAGGGTAGGGTAAACTAATGTTCCTATCTTTTTGTACTTAGCGGTAGGACACAAGGGTGCATAAACACAATGCACCGTAGCTAAGCTTTTTCTCTGGTTTTGGCAGATCTTAATTACGACTATTCTAGCTTTTAATCTATCCTAAATCCTCAAGGTAAACAGAGCGTGAGGGCATAGGAGCGGGAATGGATGGGTTGGATCACTGGAATTTGCCGTCTCCTTAGAATATGGTCGAGGCTCTGAACTCTCGGATATACGCAGGGATAAGGTTTTATACAAGCAAACGCTCTTCACGGTAAGTTGGATCTGAGACCTGCCAAGGAGTTGGAACCCCTATCCGAGGTATGGGCTAGGAAACGACTTACAAGAAACAACAAATTACGATGTCTTGGCGGACAAACTTGCTAAGGAGGAGGAACCCCTATCCGAAGTATAGGTTGAAGGACAATCCATTAAACAACATCAAACAACAACTGTTAATAATAGATATCCAAGGAGGAGGAACCCCTATCCGAAGGAAATGAAACAACAAGCTATTAGATACAAAATGTAGAAAGAACTCAAATATGTAGATCAAAATGCAAGCGCCTTCTAATTTTCTTCTTCAAGCTTCATCAACGAGTTACAAAGATTGGGACAACAAAGACACAAAATCATGCACATTTACGATCAACCAATCAACTCTTATCCAAGAGTGAACAAATATTCGCTTTCAACACTGTTGGAAAGAATGGCGCAACAATTTTGCATAGCAAGTAAAGGTTAAACAAACATTGAGCCCAAGGCTCTTATTTATAGAACTCAAAGGAGTGGGCAACCCCAAAATATCCTTGAGTTAACAATTTGTTCTTGCCAATCAATTAGCAAGATTTATTCCTAAAAAGGGGGAACAAACAGTTAACTGGAAAACTACTTCAATTAACTGACACTAAACAAAGAGTCAACTGGAAACTACTTCAGTTGACTGAAAGTAAACAAAGAGTCAACTAGAAACTACTTCAGTTGACTGAAAGTAGACTAAAGGTGAACTTTAATGTAAAGTTAGGTGTCTCTAAGATAGACATCCATGATTTATGGGATAAGTCATCCATGATTAGTGGAGTGAAAACAAACATCCACAATCAATGGAAGTCAAAACAAATCTCCCCATAAATAGAGATAGACATGCATGCTTCAAGGGACAGTTGGTTAACTTGGAATGAGTCATCAAGTTAACTAACTGTTAATCATAAATGCCTTCCTAGAGACTAGGACGTCCCAGCCTAGGTGTCCTTTCACACCTTACCACCTTCGGTCAACAGGGCTTCGAGCCATGTGTTGACTTCTTCTGGTTCCGAATAGTCAATGCTTTGATGACGTGGCATCTCCTCTCCTTGTGCAAGCTGCTGCTCTTGGTAACTTTGGCGGCTTTGTGTTTGGAATGGCCTTTTTGCAGCAGGTAAGCCAGGATGCTTACTGCCACGCAGGAGGTGGTAATATTGGCCTCTCGGCTGCAAGATCAGCCTTTCTTTCTTCTTTGTCCAGAGTAATTGCTGTGGCTCTCCACTGAGCGGGTGATGTATTCTTTTCAAAGATAAAAATCCGCAGACTGCTGATGATGTCCGTTTGCTCTCCAGCAATATGTGTGAGATTTGGTTGGAGAGTTGCTGGTGCAAGGTTTGGTTGTTCAATTGGAGCCCAAGGATGCCAAATTGTCATTCCGTGAAGAAAGACTTGCTTGTTGACACGGATAGGTTCAAACAACTTCTGAAAAACCCTTAAAAATAGCCACCTGCCGAGAAGTATTTTTTTGGAAAAAATTTGGCACATGGGTTTTATTCGTGCTTCAATGCTGAACAAACCCAGTTCCTTGGAATTTTGATTCAAAAACTTTTTCGGAAAAAAACCCCAAAAATTGGGGCAGCAAGTTGGTTGTAATGTCCCCTTCCTAGTCAGTACAGCTGGATTAGAGGTTAGCCTATCATTCTGATCCTCGTAGGCTGACAGATGTGTGTAGAGGATCACTTGAGGCAGTTATCCGGTGTTCGGGAACATTACTCCTTCAGTTGATTCAAGTTTGGGCCCTAGCAGACGTTTCCAGAGTGATTTACAGATACTATTTATAGTAAGTCAGGTAGGCAGGAGTTACTATTTTTAGCAGGGCACCTGGTTCAGTTGATTAGCTCAGTTCGACCCCGTTTGATGATCTGATGAACAAACAGTGTTTACTTGGGCATTTAATATTTATTAAAAGGTTTATTAATTTGACTTTATAATATAAAGTCACTTTAATGAAATATTAAAATTATTAAGTGGCGAATTATAAAGTATTTAATACTTTTTAAAAGAGGAGTTAAAATAATAATTAAATGAGCATTTAATTATTAATCAAAAAGGGACACCATTTATTAAATATTTGTCCTAAGTCAAAAAGGGTGAAATTAATCATTTATTTAAATGATTATTAAAAGATGCCTTGGGTCGAATTCATGAAAGGAGGTATATATACTGCCAAGACAAATCGAACTCATTATGTTATGATTATTCAAATTTGTCTTATTCTCTCTTGGAGCATTGGGGTTTGCGAAACTAGGGTTTTTGCAGACAATCGATTTTGGAGAACGTTCCCTCTTCAGAATCAGGCATACTGAGACTGTGCAATACCAGTTGAAGATTGTCAGTTGAATAACTTCACTCAGAGGTTATTACAGAGTTTCACAGTTGGTTTTCATTCAGGGTTGGATCGATTCTCTTCTAGAAGGCGAATCTTATGTTGGTAGGGTTTGTTTGGGCATTTGGCACGAATATCAAGATAGTACGGAATTCCTCTTTGCTGGTACATGCCGTACAAACACAGCAGCAAGGCCGTACAATATCCTCTCAGCCAGACGTCTTGTTCTGTGTGCTTCTGCTTATTGCATCCTGAGCGCCTAGGGTTTTTGGAGTTTTGTTGTTGATCTGAGGACCTGTAGTTGGCTCTATCTTCTCAGCCGTACCTTTGCTACATCATTAATGGCGGCTGCAAGCATTCAGGTTCCCTTTAAATAAAATATTGTTTTTTTCCTTCTATGTTCGATTTAATTTATTGTATGAGTTCTGGAGGTCAATAAATGTATGCGCATTCATCTGGAGAGCAATATTGATGCATATTTATTGTCAATGAATTTATTATGAATTTTATAGTATTTTAGAGCAAAATCGCAATTTCTCTTATTTGGCAAAAACCTACAAAAAATCAAAAATATAGAAAACACAAACAAATTCAGTGTTCTCAGGCAGTGCTCGAGTTGAGAGACACCTGGTCTCTTACATTGGTTGATTCTAGAAAATCTGACAAGATGGGTTTTACTGGAAAATTACTCTGAATCTGCCCAATTGATCAGATCTGTGGTAGCCTGTTGATTCGTGTGACATGCAAGAATACCTAAGACAAGAAAAGAGGAAATAGACAGAAGATGGATTGGAAGTTTTTAAAATCTGACTCCCTGAGAAAATCTGTCTCTGAGTCCAGCCTCTGATTAGAAATATTCTTCTGCCTCTAATCTTCAAGAAATATTGAAGAACGGTCAAAAACCTTGGCTAGATCTAAAAATGGCATCCTTGAGAGCTTATTGCTGTTCTCGTTCATCAATGTACAAAGAAATAATGAAGGACGCCTAGATTCTCTTTGTATAGACTCAAGCCTGAGATCCTTAAGATTGGGAACCTAATGCATGATCGAAAGCTGATTTGGCTTGATCTGAAGTTCAAAAAGGTGATTTCCACTGATTGTGGAGTGAGTTAGCCAAGTTTGCCTCGAAATATGTTAACTTTAAGTCAACAAACTTGCCTTTGACTTCTTTAAGGCGTCCCTTTTGAGTTCTGCAAGCTTTTTCATCATTTTGTATGCTGAATGACTTCTATTTGATGTCTGATCTAGATTGTTCAGTTGATCCTGAGTGGTTGCTGTTGGATTCATCCTTGAGCTGGGACTACACTAAAGAGATGAGCGTGGGAGTTATGAAGGAAATAAACTAAGTTTGTGGCCCTAAAAAGAAGGGCGCCTTTCTCAAGAAGAGGCGCTTTCTTTCATGCCTTAGTGATTTTCAATATCTGTTCTTTCAAACTGTTCATTTTGACCTCCTGTGCTTTGATTTGGATTTCCTGTTGATTGGAGAATCAAATGATCTTGTTTGATATCTCAGCAGATAGCCAGCTTCGTTTCGCAAAAGAAGACTGAAGTTTGAATTCTTAGAAAATAGTTAAAGGTCCCTTTATTCAAGGGCACCCCTTACTGAAAAGGGCGCTTTTGCTCTTTTGCATAGTGATTTTCATCTGAAAGATGCTCTAGTTTGATCCTGATTATCTGGTGATTGCCTTGTCGGATGTTTTTGCTTGCAGTTACATTGTCGAGAACGACCTAGATTGAGAAAATTGTCTTGGGAAGCCTTCTGACATCTGATAGCATCTGGAGGTCCAAAAAGGAGGGCGCCTTTCCTTGGAAAGGGCACTTTTTCACCTTGATCATTTTGAACAACCATTTATGATGTCTTCGTCAACTACCTCTTTTCGCTCTGCTAACAACTGCCGGTGATCGACTTATAAGATGATCTTACTGATTGTTTCATTGTCGACCTAGAAGGAGAACACCGAGGATGACTGCCTTGGATGATTCATCAGGTTGTATTTGACATTGAAGAATCAAGGGCGCGCCTCACTGAAAAAGGCTCTTTTTTACTTCGTGAACTGATTTCTCCTTCGTAACGTTTCCAGAGTTAGTGAAATTTTGACCTTTTCTGGTTTTGAGAATCTCCTTCTTCGAACAACATCCTTTTAGACCTTTTTCTCCATGGTTGCATCGTTGAAGCTTAGCTTTCAACACCTGGTACTGGCCAATCTGCCATTAATGGCTGCGGAGCTCCTAATTTTGTTCTTGAAAAACATAAATAGACCCACCAGAGTAAAATATGTCTTTTGATGATTCTGACTTGACCAATGTGATTGTGAAGTCATTTAATTCTATCAAAATCATTTTCAATCATTTTCGAGAAGGTGCTATTTTCGGGGGTTACCCTGAAAATAGGGGCGTAAAACCCTAATTTTCAATTTTTCAGAATTTTGCACATGTGTTGCTTGACAGAAACCCATATAGACCCTATGTTTGGTTTGACCTAAAACAGAGTTTTGATGGCATTTTAACAAGATTTAGCTTAATTTATACAGAATGCCAAAAATTTATTTTGGGTACAATATTAGGCTCCGTTTGGTGACAATGTCGGATACCTACGGCATAGGAGAACCGAGAATCTCAAGTTTCGTGGAACAACATATCTTATCAGTTGGGTAGTGGAGTCAGGACTTTATTTCCATACATACCTAAAATTATAGTTCACCTTATTTATTGGGTTCCCCAATTTATTCACCTACAACAAAACTTCTAAGAAAACACCTACAACACAACGATACTTTACTAAACGGGGAAACACATAACGTTAAAGCAAAGAAAAATTATTTTACAAAGAACTCACCCCATCCTTGAAGGGATGAAATGCTTCAAGTATTGCCTGCTTCATGGCAGTGCAAAGAGTCTCCCATCGATGCTGCTTCTGCCTGAATGGCTTTATTTCTTTTCTGATGGGAATTGCAGGAGACAATCCCTCTGGGATAAAGATTCTCAGGTATTCATATATCCAAGCAAAAGTACTCTGACATATGTCAGAATACGATGCAAATGGGAAAGTTGATACCCCTGAGGCATTAGTTCCATCATAGTTCATCCTTGGGATGTTGGACTCTTCAAACCAATTGATCGAGTTCCAAACTCGATTTCTATAATGCCGTAGGTGATCTTTGCTGACCTGAAAATATCCTTTGACCAGCTCATGGATCAGCTCCAGATCGCCTTTAATACATAGGAATTTGATTCCCATGTCTTCAGCATCTTTGGGGCCTAATAAAAACACCTCTTTCTCAGCTTCAATGAATTCCAACTTTACAGGTAAGTGCAACTGTCCTTAAGGGGAGATGACCACTTCCCCTGCTTCTGAACTTGTATCTGAACAACCTCCATCGAATTGTGTTTTCCATGACCTTGTGTCCTCTATCAGTCTCTTTTCAGAACAAGCAATGTTCTGATCTTCAATTTCTATCTCTGCCAGAGTCACATAATTACCGGGACGCGTTTCAGGCTTTGCTCCTACTAGAATAGATGACTTGAGCACAGCTTGCTTTTTTACAACATTGAGAATCTGATCTACTTGTTCTGGATAATCCTGAAGATATTCCATTTGAGATATTTGTACCTTGGTTTTCATCATGGAAGCTATGATGTCAAAATTTCCTGAAGACGGATCTTGAGCAACTGGCATAGCGTTCTTCTGTGAAGGTCTAGGATTGGAAGTGGAAGGCACCTCTTCACCCTTTTTGTTTGATTTCCATTTTCTTCCTCTTCTTTCTGTGCTTTGAAGTGTTGAACATGTGTAGTCACAGGCGTCGAAATTTTTTTATGATTCACCGCAAGAGAATATTGACAGTATGCTTCTTTTTCTTCTTTAATAACGGGTTCAAAGTTTCCCATTGCGGAGTCGCCATCAAAGTTGTCCATCTATGGTAAGACAACATTCGAACTTGTTGGTACAAAACTAGAATTGGGAGCAGCTTCAGCGTATCCCATGATTTGGGTCATTCTCAGATTGTCAGGACATGTGGATCCGGTATGTTCTGTCATGGAAACAACAAAACACTACATTGTGTGTAGCTTCAATCATTGGTTTTGATGGAGATGTTGGCAACCATGGCTGAAGATTATCTCTCTTTGGCTGGTACGGTTGCTGAACTAGAGATTTGATAGAATTTGTTTTCATCAAGCCAGAAGTGATCATATTATCCTCCAACCTGATGGTGTGTTCTTGCACACTCTTCAGCTCTGTTTCTCTCGCCATCTTCAAGAAGAAGGCTATCTCTAATGGAAGAGCATTTATGAAACAACTCATTAGAATCTCCGATGATGGATCGAGCGTAGAAGAAAGTCTTGTAACAAGGCGATTAAATCTTGATACAAATTCCCTCATGTGTTCTTTGTGTTCCATCTTTGAATTTGCAAGCTGGGCAAACAACATATGATTGTCTTCAGTGGGCTTGAATCTCGCCAAAAACTTCTCACTCATAGTTTCCCAGCTTGTAATAATGCCTGGCTTTAGGTGACTGAACCAGTTCGCAGCATTCCCAACAAGAGTCTCCACAAAGAGACGCACTGCGATGTCTTCATGTGGCACATGCAAGATGGCGCAAGCCGTTGTGAATGCAGCAAAATGTTCATCTGGGTGTTGACTTCCATCGCCATGAAATTGGGGAAAGTGTTTCCTTGACCCTTTAGGTAACTCATGATTTACCTGAAAAGCCAGAGGTCCAATACTATTACCCCAAGGTAATGAAGGTGGACGCCTCTTGCTAGCATTATTGTTGTTACCATCCATTGCTTCTTGTATGGATCATGCAATCGGATGCTAGAGGATCATTCTCGTGACATAAAAGCGTTATCTTTTTCTTGAAGTTTTAATGCCTCGTTGCCCCACGGTGGGCGCTAGAAAACTGTTGGCGTTTAAATTACAACCTCTGGAATGTTGATTGTAAACAGTCAGTATTACAAATGTTTTGCAACACTTCTTCGTTATTTAAAGAGAAGTCCTTCTCTGCTGATGTAATGTGTAAGGAAGGGTAGGGTAAACTAAGGTTCCTATCTTTTTGTACTCAGCGGTAGGACACAAGGGTGCATAAACACAATGCGCTGTAGCTAAGCTTTTTCTTTGGTTTCGGCAGATCTTAACTACGACTATTCTAGCTTTTAATCTATCCTAAATCCTCAAGGTAAACAGAGCATGAGGGCATAGGAGCGGGAATGGATGGGTTGGATCACTTGAATCTGCCGTCTCCTTAGAATATGGCTGAGGCTCTAAACTCATGGATATACGTAGGGATAAGGTTTTATACAAGCAAATGCTCTTCACGGTAAGTTGGATCTGAGACCTGCCAAGGAGGAGGAACCCCTATCCGAGGTATGGGCTAGGAAACGACTTACAAGAAACAACAAATTACGATGTCTTGGCCGACAAACTTGCTAAGGAGGAGGAACCCCTATCCGAAGTATAGGTTGAAGGACAATCCATTAAACAACAACAAACGACAACTGTTAATAATAGATATCCAAGGAGGGAAATGAAACAACAAGCTATTAGATACAAAACGTAGAAAGAAATCAAATATGTAGATCAAAATGCAAGCGCCTTCTGATTTTCTTCTTCAAGCTTCATCAACGAGTTACAAAGATTGGGACAGCAAAGGCACAAAATCATGCACAATTACGATCAACCAATGAACTCTCATCCAAGAGTGAACAAATATTCGCTTTCAACACTGTTGGAAAGAATGGCGCAACAATTTTGCATAGCAAGTAAAGGTTAAACAAACAATGAGCCCAAGGCTCTTATTTATAGAACTCAAAGGATTGGGCAACCCCAAAATCTCCTTGTGTTAACAATGAGTTCTTGCCAATCAATTAGCAAGATTTATTCCTAAAAAAGGGGAACAAACAGTTAACTGGAAAACTTCAGTTAACTGACACTAAACAAAGAGTCAACTGGAAACTGCTTGAGTTGACTAAAAGCAAACAAAGAGTCAACTAGAAACTACTTCAGTTGACTGAAAGTAAACTAAAGGTGAACTTTAATGTAAAGTTAGGTGTCTCTAAGATAGACATCCATGATTAGTGGAGTGAAAACAAACATCCACAATCAATAGAAGTCAAAACAAATCTCCCCATAAATAGAGATAGACATGCATGATTCAAGGGAGAATTGGTTAACTTGGAATGAGTCATCAAGTTAACTAACTGTTAATCATAAATGCCTTCCTAGAGACTAGGACGTCCCAGCCTAGGTGTCCCTTCACACCTTACCACCTCCGGTCAACAGCGCTTCGATCCACGTGTTGACTTCTTTCGGTTCCGAATAGTCAATGCTTTGATGACGTGGCATCTCCTCTCCTTGTGCAAGCTAGTGCTCTTGGTAACTTTGGCGGCTTCGTGTTTGGAATGACCTTTTTGTATCTGGAAAGCCAGGATGCTTATTGCGATGCAGGAGGTGGTAATACTGGCATCTCGGCTGCAAGATCAGCGTTTCTTTCTTCTTCGTCTAGAGTAATTGCTGCGGCTCTCCACTGAGCGGGTGACGTATTCTTTTCAAAGATAAAAATCCGCAGACTTGTGATGATGTCCGTTTGCTCTCCAACAATATGTGTGAGATCTGGTTGGAGAGTTGCTATTGCGAGGTCTGGTTGTTCAATTGGAGCCCAAGGATGCCAAATTGTCATTCCATGAAGAAAAACTTGCCTGTTGACTATAAACACGGATATGTTAAGACAACTTCTGAAAAACCCTTAAAAATAGCCACCTGCCGAGAAGTATATTTTTGGAAAAAATCTGGCACATGGGTTTTGTTCGTGCTTCAATGTTGAACAAACCCAGTTCCTCAGAATTTTGATTTAGAAACTTTTTCGGAAAAAACCCCCAAAAATAGGGGCAGTAAGTTGGTTGATTCTGGAAAATCTGAGAAGATGGGTTTTACTGGAAAATTATTCTGAATCTGCCCTATTGATCAGATCTGTGGTAGCCTGCTGATTCGTGTGACATGCAAGAATACCTAAGACAAGAAAAGAGGAAATACACTGAAGATGGATTGGAAGTTTTTTAAATCTGACTCCCTGAGAAAATCTGTCTCTGAATCTAGCCTCTGATTAGAAATATTCCTCTGCCTCTAATCTTCAAGAAATATTGAAGAACGGTCAAAAACCTTGGCCAAATCTGAAAATGGCGTCCTTGAGAGCTTATTGTTGTTCTTGTTCATCAACCTGCAAAGAAATAATGAAGGACGCCTAGATTCTCTTTGTATAGACTCAAGCCTGAGATCCTTAAGTTTGGGAACCTAACTCATGATCAAAAGTTGATTTGGCTTGATCTGAAGTTCAAAAAGGTGATTTCCACTGATTGTGGAGTGAGTTAGCCAAGTTTGCCTCAAAATATGTTAACTTTAAGTCAACAAAGTTGGCTTTGACTTCTTTAAGGCGTCCCTTTTGAGTTCTGCAAGCTTTTTCATCATTTTGTATGCTGAATGACTTCTGTTTGATGTCTGATCTAGATTGTTTGGTTGATCCTGAGCGGTTGCTGTTGGATTCATCCTTGAGCTGGGACTACACTAAAGAGATGAGCGTGGGAGTTATGAAGGAAATAAACTAAGTTTGTGGCCCTAAAAAGAAGGGTGCCTTTCTCAAGAAGAGGCGCTTTCTTTCATGCCTTAGTGATTTTCAATATCTGTTCTTTCAAAGTCTTCATTCTGACCTCTTGTGCTTTAATTTGGATTTCCCGTTGATTGGAAAATTAGATGATCTTGTTTGATATCTCATCAGGTAGCTAGCTCCGTTTCGCAAAAGAAGACTGGAGTTTGAATTTTCAGAAAACAGTTAAAGTTCCCTTTATTCAAGGGCGCCCCTCACTGAAAAGGGCGCTTTTGCTCTTTTGCACAGTGATTTTCATTTGAAAGATGCTCTAGTTTGATCCTAATTATCTAGTGATTGCCTTGTCGGATGTTTGTGCTTGCAGTTACGTTGTCGAGAACAACCTATGCTGAGAAAACTGTCTTGGGAAGCCTTCTGACATCTGATAGCATCTGGAGGTTAAAAAAGGAGGGCGTCTTTCCTTGGAAAGGGCGCTTTTTTGACCTTGATCATCATTTCGACAACCATTTCTGATGTCTTTGTCAACTACCTCTTTTCGCTCTGCTGACAACTGCCGGTGATCAACTTATCAGATGATCTTACTAATTGTTTCGTTGTTGACCTAGAAGGAGAACGCCGAGGATGATTGCCTTGGATGATTCATCAGGTTGTATTTGATCTTTAAGAATCAAGGGCGCCCCTCACTGAAAATGTCTCTTTTTTGCTTCGTGAACTGATTTCTCCTTCATAACGTTTCAAGAGTTATTGAAATTTTGACCTTTTCTGGTTTCGAGAATCTCCTTCGTCGAACAACATCCTTTTAGACCTTTTTCTCCATGGTTGCATTGTTTAAGCTTTTGAAGCTTAGCTTTCAGCACCTGGTACTGGCCAAACTAACATTAATGGCTGTAGAGCTCCTAACTTTGTTCCTGAAATACAAAAATAGACCCACCAGAGTAAAACGTGTCTTTTGATGATTTTGACTTGACCAATGTGATCGTGAAGTCATTTAATCCGATCAAAATCATTTTCAATCATTTCCGGGAAGGTGCTATTTTCGGGGGTTACCCTAAAAATAGGGGCGTAAAACCCTAATTTTCAATTTTTCAGAATTTTGCACGTGTTCCTTGACAGAAACCCACAAAGACCCTATGTTTGGTTTGACCTAAAACAGACTTTTGACGGCATTTTAACAAGATTTGGCTCAATTTATACAGAATGCCAAAAATTTATTTTGGGTACAACAAATCCAAGATACTATTTGCGCAGAGATTCAGAAGATGGTGGACTCGAAGATAATTTTTCGAATTGATCACTCCACCTGTGTGTCTAACATAGTTCCTGTGCGCAAAAAGAACAGTGATATCAGAATTTGTGTGGATTTCAGGAATTTGAACCAATCGTCCTTGAAGGACAGTTACCCCTTACCAATGATGGAGCGTACCTTGCATACAGTCACCAGTTCGGAGATGTTATCACTTCTTGATGGTTTCTCCGGATAGAATCAGATTGCTGTGGCAAAGGAGGATCAGATCAACACAGATTTCACTAGCCTGTGGGGAACGTTTGCTTATGAGAGGATGCCTTTCGGCCTTATCAACGCCGGTGCAACTTGTCAAAGGGCCATGGATTTGGCTTTTGGGGATCTCAGGAACAAGATAATAGTCGTCTACCTTGATGATTTTGATCGTTTTCTCAGATAAACGGTAAGACCACTTTTCACACCTAGTTAAAGTGTTTGAAAGATGCAAGTATCACAAGATCTCATTGAATCCAAAGAATACTATCTTTGCAGTGACGAAGGGCAAGCTACTTTGCCACATCGTTTCGAAAGAGGGGACTAGAATTGACCCAAATCAGGTGGACTCAATCAAAAACCTCTCTTCCAATAAATAAAACACAAATGTGCTCCTTTTTCGGTAAAGTCAACTTTATCAAGAGGTTTGTATCATATTTTTTGGAGCTAACGAAGGAGATCTTAGCCATGATGAAAAAGATGTCCACTTTCATATGGACAGAAGAAGGCAAGTAGGTCTTTTACCAAGATCAAAGAAGCTATTGCTACTGCACCAGTGTTGGTTCGTCCTTACTTTGAGAAGGATTACATTCTCTATTGTTATGCATCGAAGCACACGTTGTCTGTTATATTGGCTCAGAAGCTCAGTGAAGAAGGAGAATCTCCAATTGCTTTCATGAGTGCCAGTTTTAAAGATAGTGAATCGCGCTATTCTCAAATTGAGAAGAATGCGTATGCTGTCGTCAAAGCTGTTAAGGCTTTCAGGTTTTATATCTTGAATTCATATACAATGGTGTTTGTTACCGATCCAATAGTTAAAAGTGTGCTAACTGAACAGGAGATGGGCACGAAAAGAGGAAATTGGATTGCAAAAGTTCAAGAATATGACCTGGAGATCAAGCCGACCAAGCTCTTCTATAGGCAAGGTCTTTGTCGATATTTGGTAGAAGATGGAGATCAAAAGCATCAAACAATGGTGGAATTGAACCTTAACCTGAAATTGAAGAGGACCTTCCTTTGGTCTTATTTGTTGATTTTGTGGATGAGTGGTACATAGCCTTGTGGTATTATTCAACATATGGAGAATGTCCACGTCACATGGACAAACAACAGAAAAGAACATTGAAGCTGAAAGCAGAAAACTTTGTGCTTATCAATAACGTTCTGTACAAGCGTGGCCTTGACAAAACTTTTCTATTATGCATTGGGAGGATCCAACAACAAAGATTGTTGGAAGCTTTTCACAGTCAAGCATGCGGAGGACACTTTTCATTGAGGATCACTGTATTGAAAATCCTGCGAGCACAGTTCTATTGGCCAACTATGTTTCGTGATGCATATGAATGGGTGTACAGGTGTCAAATGTGTCAGTGGTTTGCTGGAAAAGTCAGATTGGCATCTTTTCCACTCAGGCCAGTGATTATCGATGCTCCATTTCAGCAATGGGGTATGGATTTTGTAGGTCCTATCAACCTACATTCCAGCAAGGGGCATGTTTATGTCCTTACAACCACAAATTATTTTACAAAATGGGTTGAAGCAGTTCCTACCAAATGACCTACCTCCGAAGTTGTTTGCGACTTTCTGAAAGAGAATATCATTTCGCCCTTCGGGGTGCCTCGTAAAATTGTGACTGATAATGCGACATGTTTCTCGTCAGAGGAGCTACTAGAGTTTTGTTTTGACCATGACATCATGTTGTCATACACATCAGATTATTACCCTCAAGGTAATGGACAAGCCGAGTCGTCAAACAAGAACATAGTCACAATAGTGCCTAAGTTGGTTGACTCAATTCAGCGGGCTTGGCACAAAAACTAGTATGATGCTCTTTGGGCTGCTAGAATCACTCCCAAAAGAGCCATCGACACCTCGCCTTTTACACTTTTGTATGGCACAGAAGCAGTTCTGCCCATCACATTGGAGCTGTCTTCTATACAGCTGGCATCTGTAGTGGAGGATGAAAAATACAAAGATCCAATCGAGAAGCGGATGTTGTGCCTAATGAAGCTTGAAGAGGAAAGGGTAGAGGTTGTCGATAGAATCACTCAGCATCAAGAGCGAGTGAAGAGGATTTTTGGTGCAGGAGCACCTAGGCTAAACCCCAATTTGGTTTGCTCAATTTTGGCTTGTACTTGATCTTGGCCAAATCAGGGTGTTAATATGTTGTGAGTTTGATTCGGACCTTAGAAGGTCTTGCATTTGTGTGTGAAGAGTTGGTCACTAGGACTTAGGACATCCTAGTTTGATCAAGGTTGTTAAATTTTGCTTTATTAAGCTTTGGACAGTCTAGGTTAGAATACAATGCATTAAGTGTGTCATAACCACATCTAATTTGTTAGAAGATGCCAAGGAACGGTTAAGGGAGATGTTGATTGTTCGAGATCAAGGTGTTAGAGGTCCTATGTTTGAGGATCATGACACAATCATGGCATAATGGAAGTTGCAAAATGCGGTTGTAAAGTTGCATGGCAAGATTTGTGGATTTGCATGCAATTTAGTGATTGGAATCCCTAGAAATCAGGGGTAAGTGCTCGACCAACTCCCCTTGAACTGTGGAAATGGCATCTAAATGGATGTAATGGCTCGTAGACAGTTAGTTTTGGCATTGTAATAAAATTTTGGTGTGAAGAATAGAAGACAGTGAGCAGATTTTCTGTATTTTCTGTGTTTTACTGTAATTCCCGTGTGTTTTGCAACAGAGCCATTGAATACTCTGATTTAGCACTGTATTTATCTTATTAGAATAGATTTGATCCACTTTTCATTGTGCATTCAAGTTGAGTAGAGTAGAGTTATTGATTTGTATTCTTAGATTAGAATTTAGAGGGTTTGTAAATACAGTTTTGAGTAGTCAGTCAAGAAATGGCTCCCCCATGAAATCTGACCGTGGAGTTTTCTTGAGTTTGGATGGAAATGATAGGGGAGCCATGCCTTTGTAAATATTTAGTAATAGGAAGCTTTGAGAGCCAAGCAAGAATGTGTAACACCAAACCCTAGGCGAGTTTCAGTTACCCGGTTAGGAGTTTGGAAGTGAAAAGTTGAAGAACTTAGGCAGGGGTGGAAGGTACAGTACGGAATCTGTACAGTCTCAGGTAGTGATAGACAATATCTACACAAGTTAGAGTGATAAAGGCTTTGTTCAATCCCTTGGAGGCAGACTTGACACAAAAACCAGTGAAGCCCTAGAAAATAGGCCAATTAGCCCTTCTCTCCAAGAGTATGGGAATCACTTGTACGGTACTGACAGAGACTAGAAACCTTGTGGAAGATTTAAAAGCCAGAAAAGGGTGTCAGGAAATGTGATTTGTTTGTTAGGTCAAGTGGAGAATTTGAGAGAAAAAGTCAGAAAACTGACTGGTAAGGGCTAGTAGGGTTTAGGCCTCACCAAGGCAATCTCAAGAAAACGGGTAGATTGAAGGTTGAACCCCAAGCAAGATGGATCCATTTGGATATGGAAGGCATGAAATCAATGTCTCTAGCTCCCCTGCAAGCAGTTCTAACAAGTTGATGAAGTTGGCATCTAGACTCTTCTAGGTGTTGAGAGAGAAGTTGCAAGTTCAAGAGGTGTTTGACTACCCGAGGTAAAGCACAAAGTAGGAACTCTTTGAGAAGAGTTGGAGCAGGGTTTGGTCAATCTCCAAGCTCAAGAGGAACCCATTGGAGTCAGGTTCCAGGAAGGAGACAGCGAGAAAGGTCTTCTTGGAGTTGTTCAAGCAACCTTGGGTTTTATCATTCACCAATTTTTGACAAGAAGGCTCATCAGAGAGACTTCAAGATTGAAGATCAAGTCCTGCTATGGGACAAAAGGCATGAGCCTAAAGGAATGAATGGAAAGTTCAATTCCTTGTGGCTAGTGCCCTTGCTGATCCACAAATCCGCAGGGGAGAACACATACATTCTCTTGCATCAGGATTGAAAGCTCCTCCTGCTGCCATACAGCGGGCAATATCTCAAACACTTCAACCCTCCAGGGGAGGAGTGAATTTTTGTATATAATTTACTTTATGCTTTATCGTTATGTCGTTATGTTTTTCCCCGTTCAGTGAAGTTTTGTCGTGTTTTAGGTGATTTTTAGGATTTTTTTTTTTATAGGTGATTAGGGAAAGTCCTGTCTCCAATGCCCGATTGGTAAGACACTAGTCTACAAAAACATAGAGAATTTCGGTTCTCCTATGCTGTAAATATCCGACATGGTCACCAGACGGAGGCTAATGTTGTACTCAAACCAAATTTTTTGCTTTATTAAGGCATTTTGCTTAAAATAGTCTAAACCTTGTGAAAATGTCATCAGAAGTCAGTTTTTGGGCAAATCAAGTATGGGCTTTTGGTCAGTTTGATGTCAGGAAGATACTGGCAAAATTTGAAAAAATTGAAAATGAGGGTTTTTGGACCCCTATTTTTAGGTCAAAAACCCGAAAAATTGAAACTTGTTAGAATTGAGTAAAAGTTGTTTTGATTGGCTTATTTCACTTCACGATCACAATGGTGAAGTCAAATTCAGTTAAAAGTCAGTTTAAGTCTGGTGGGTAGTTTTCACTTTTTCTGAAGAAAAGTGAGGACCTCCAAGGTCATCAAAAGGCAGATGCCCAGATACCAGGTGTTGAAATCTAAGCTTAAAATGCTCAAATGAAGAATCAATGGCGAGATATGTGTGAAATATTGCTTTGTCTCAGAGGGGATTCTTCGTCAAGGTGAAAATCATCAAATTTTTTCTAACTATGGAGCAAAAGAGCCCCTAAAGGCCAGGGGTGCCTTAGATTTCAGAGGCCTAGATCAACTTTCTGAGATTTCTCACTTCCAAGAAGACTTCTCTAAAATACTGTTAGCTTCGCGATGAGCCTACTAGCCAGCTGAAGGATCTTTCTAGCACCTGAAATAGGAGATTGAACAAGAAATGAGGGAGTTGGAAAAATGACTAACACTGGCAACAAAAGCGCCTCTAGAGGCCAGGGGCGCCCATCTTTTTGAGGTACTAGATGAAGGTTTCTGACCAAATGATACCTAGAATGTTTTTCTCAAATTTGATCAGGCTTCACAACGAATCTGTCAGTGAGTTAATCTGAGTTGATGAACTGGTGGAATCAGGAGTCAAACATAAGGTTTAATCATGGTCAAAATGTCAAGGAAACAGCAAAACCGCCCCTGGAGGCCAGGGGCGCCCAAGGTTTTGAAGCCTCAAATGCAGTCTTTTTGGTCATCTTAGATATTCATCCTGTTCGTGATGCTTCTGGCTTTTTGTTGCATACCTTAACCGGGTCAAAGGACTTCTCAACGACCTGCAATCGGGGATTAAGTGTGGATATAGCCAATTTGAAAAATGGCTATCTCTAGGAAGAAAAATGCCCTTGGAAGCTAGGGGCGCTCATGATTTTCACTTAGTATATGATGATTTTTGGAAAAGTGCTCTTCAAGAGCTCATGATCAAAATGGAGCCAGCTTCGCAGTGAGCTTGTCAGTCAGTTTGAAGTTTTTCCAAATGTTAGAGGACACGAGATAAAGGGAGGTCAAAATCACCTTCAAAATGATGAAAATGCATGAAAAATTGACCAAGTCTGAAGCCAAAAGCGCCCTTGGAGGCCAAGGGCACCTTGAATTTTGAAGCCTCAGATGTCAGAATTAGGATTTGCAACCTCAAGGAGTTTCTTGTCAGTTTTGATCCTGCTCTTCAATGAAACTGTTAGCTAGTCTTCTGGACATAGCAGTCAATCAGAATCAGTGATCGAACATGGGCTCCGGTGACATTTGGAAATTGGAATTTTCAAGAAAATTTCTAATTTTGAAAAGGTGACGCCTAAAATTCAAAATTTGACTTTTGAACTCAAGTGCATGGGCCGCCCCAAAAAGGTGGAATTTGTTAATTGAATTTAAATAATATTTAATCCTCAGTTAGTCGACTTCAATTGAACTTAATATTCACTTGCAAAAGGGCGACTTATTTTTGCATGCACAATTAACTGAAGTGCATGGAGGTGGCACCCAATTTAGGGCTTATTTTTAATCCAGTTAATTGAATTTGAGGTCCAATCAGAAGGTGGCTCCGAAATTTAGGAATTGCATGTATTTGTTACGCCTTAAGACATGAATTTTTTTATTAAGGCATTTTTGCGCTTATTATTCACATTACAGGTGAGAGCAAACACGTATTTCTTGAGCAAGCAAAGATCTGAAGGCGCTTCAGGCAATATTTTTAAGCATTCTTCGCAATGCCAGGTCCAGATTGTTCAGAAGATATATTTTTTCAGACTTCATTTTTCAAGTGCATGCAGACTTTATCAAATCGAATTCAAGCATAAGGCGTGGTTTTCAGAGGCAGAATAATAACTTCTATTTTCTATCTCTAAAATTCTTCTATCCTTGTCTTAGGTTTTCTCTCGCATGTCAAAGTAAACGGTAAAATTTTCAGAATTTGATCATCTGGGTTCACATATTTTAGCATCAGCAGCAAAACCCATGTCTTAGATGTTTTTGAGAAAATTGCCCCGTTGCTTCCATTTCTGAAGCTTTGTGCTTTTTTTGAAGATTCCTTTGCATGTGGGCCAAAAACCCAAATTTTCCAAAATCTAATCATCTGGGTTGGCTTAGAGATCCATTGCCTACAAAACCAATGTGCTAGTTTTTCTCGAGAAAATTGCCCCCGAAAACCCGAAACCCCCTACAGTTCTCAACTGAAAAGCCTTTGCATGCCTTGCGGAAACTCATTTTTTCGAATTTCTAACAATCTAGGTTGGCTTAGAATTCGATTCTCTACAAAACCCACGTTTCAGAAAAATTCCGAAAATTTTCCCGCAACTGGGTATTTTTAGCCTCATACAGAGCCTTTTTCAACTTTTTCTAAAAGTTGTGCGAACATATCCGACTTTACAGTCAAAAATCCAGATTTTCAAAATGCAATTCAACCCCATAGAATACAAGGCCAAAATGGTCTTAGTTCATGACTTTTTGAAAACCTTTGATACAAACTTGGGTCATGTCTATCCAGTGGTCAAACTGAGCACGTTGGAAGGTATTAGCAGCACCATAGTGAAAAATTTTGAGCGTTCCAGGTTGTTGGCAGCAGCATCTATTCCTATGACAGTTTTTGATCTTGAGTTCATCATTGCATGCATAAAGCACTACAACTCTTCCACAAGACAAATCAGATCAGCCGATGGGAGAGTCATTTGCAGCCTCAAGTCGAGGGACGTCGAGAAGTGTTTTGATATTCCTCCTTGCTCAGAAAACTTTACCATAGTCATTCAGGATTGTGACAAGATATGGTATGGAGACAAAGAAAGATCTCAGAGAAAGATTGCTCAGAGATGGCTGAAAGAACAAAAAACTAAGATGCCAAAGAAGGTTGGCCGTGGGGAGTTCATGGACGAGGTTGCTATCTTGATAACGTTGCTCAATCGGATTACAGGTGAAGAGGAGGCTCATATTTTCCGACCATGGATGTTCTATGTCATTTCTCAAATTATCGACAACAAGGAACACTTTGACTGGGCCATGTTGATCAGTGAATGTCTTCACCAACAAATCACAGGATTCCTTAAAATTCACGAGTTTCACATGGTCTCTTATTTGGTCTACTTAATTGCATTCCAAGGCAATTATAGAATTTTGAAGATTGTTGGAACACTTGGCGTTCAGCATGTTCACGAATTCTTTGCACAATTGGAGTTCTCTAAGGCTAAACAGGATTTCAAACAGGTGAATGATCACTTCCTCATGAAGACAGGCAGAGACCTCGATAATGAGATGCTCATCAGAATATCAGCCGAGGAAAAATCAGCAATGGAGATTTGGGCAGATTGGTTTATCTAGTTTCCCACTTACACATATATTCGAGTGTATGGCTACATCGTAGAGCCTATGATCCTACCTAGATAGCCGACAGACAAGGTCCTATTCATGGAGTTCCTGAGACAAGCTCATGATGTTCACTCTTTTTTTCGCAATCGCCACAAGCAAGCATTCACCTTTCCTTTTGGATGGGGTATTTACAAATGCAAGACAACAGCTGATTGCAAGTTAATGACAAACGAGTTGTTAAAACTCAATCTCAGGTACCTCAGTGAGAAGCTTTCTGTAATGACCCCTTCTTGAGCATGATCTTTTCAGTTGAACGTTGGCCTATTCCGTAGACCCGTAGGCTACTCGGAAGGTGAAATTAGGGTTTCCTGTTTGTTTGGCTATTGTTGCTCGTAATTTTGTGTTTGGTTTGCGGATTCTTTCTGGGTTTTCAGAGAGCTTCGCAGTGGTGTGACTTGCTTTGCGTTCCGAGCACTTTCTGGAATTTACTATTTTTTGTAAATTCTATTTTTGGCAGTGGTCCTGTTGATTTCGGCACAGTTGGCCCTCTTCTTCAGCTGGTTCAGTTGGGTTGTTCATTTTTGGCCTTGGGATGCTTTTGGAGAGATAAGTTCAATTAATGTAAATAATGTTAGATTTAATGTTATATTACCCCCTTGGCCTAGTCTTATAACTTATGTTGTTTTAAAAAGTGGTCTTCAAGGGTGGGCGCCTCATGGAGGTAATTTTATATTTTATTAATGTCAAATTGAAGCTTAAAGTTTGGATGCCTATTTTATGAAGAGGTGAATTAAAATAAAGTCAAAAAGTGAAGCCTTGAAAAG
>VDFB02259495.1:0-25400 GCA_007258455.2 Sequoia sempervirens
TGAAAACAAATTCATATTGCATTCATATAGCAACTTTTTTTGACATTAATGCTTTGAAACAGGTATTAGTCTGAAGGTCCATGTCCTTAAAACATAAAATAGTCTTAAAACAACATAAAAGTCTTAAATAAAATGTCATAAAATGGGGCTCATCAATAATCATCTGCATTGCCAGCAAGATCAGAATCCTGATCACTCGTGTCTACATCTACTTAATTTTATTCCTCATCCTCATTTGTGACATGCAATACATTCTCTCTTCCAATTTCTTCATTGGTAATCAAAATCTCTTCTTCAAACAGTCCCTCATTGTCTTCATCCACTTCTTCAAATGTTTCTTGTAAATTAACATATTGCCCATCAAGCATTACATCAACAACTTCCATGAATTTCCATTTCGAACGAGACTCTGTTTGAATGACATATGACCAACCTGGGCTTCTTACATCATCAATTAGAAATGATTGGTTAATTTGAAGAGGGGAAACATACGACTCATCTGTCTCTAAAAAAAATTGTCGTGTATTTGCATGTACAAATCCATACTCATCAAATTGCATTGCGGATGGTCGGATCCACTTACATTTTAATAATATAGGACTATTTTCACCAAAATCCACTTGAATAATTTCTTCTCAATTTCATGAAGAAATTCAGCATTAACAATACAATCACAATTTGTCTTTCCTTTGTCTTTTTCTTCCACTCTTAAATGACTACCATAGGCCCACATTCCACTAAAACGCATAGCCCATAAATGTGGAGGTTGTGAAAGCTCACTTTCCTCTGTTGTTATATCTTGAACTTCTTCTTTTGCATCATTGATTGCATTAGCAATCCATTCTTCAAATTTTAGAAAAAAATCAAATCACCTCTAATCAAATCATGACATATGTGCTTTTGAGGTCGATGTTGCATCCAAGCTTGATTCTCTTCTTCATGTTTTCTACATAGAATAATGATGTACAAATAGTAATATTAATAATATAAATGTGTAAATGCAATTGAGTAAATAAATTATTGTGTAATTTTTTTTTACCTGTGCCACTTATCGAATGAAGATGTGTTTTGAAGAATAAAGGCATGTATTGCACTTCTTTCTTGATATGATAGCTTGAAGTGACATCCATTTCCTTCTAATACTTCACCTGCAACTCTCTCATCTTCATCATCATCCCATACACTTCAATTGACATTTCTAAAATCCTTCATATATTTTGTGCAAAATCCCATGGCCTCTTGCATTGAATATCCCTCAGACATGCTACCTTCTGGTTTTTCCCTAGTATGAGCAATTTTTTTCAAAACCTTCATATATCGTTCTATAGGATACATCCATCTCATTCTTACTGGGCCGCAATGCTCTATTTCATATTGTAGATGTATCAAAAGATGTATAGAAATGTTAAATATTGTTGATGGAAATTCTTGTTCCAAGAGACAAAGGACTTCAACAACCTCCTCCCTCAAACTATCAAAGTTCGAAGGATCTAATACATGTAAGCTCATTCTCTTTAATATTAGGCCCAACCTTATAATTTCCAATCTTGGCCCTTTTTTCAAACTCAATATATTTACCACAATAGGTAAAATATTCTCTATTATGACATGATAGTCATGGGTTTTGAAGCCTCTTAAGCTATTAATGTCAGTTTGGCTTA
Organism: Sequoia sempervirens; assembly: GCA_007258455.2. Taxonomy (NCBI): domain Eukaryota; kingdom Viridiplantae; phylum Streptophyta; class Pinopsida; order Cupressales; family Cupressaceae; genus Sequoia; species Sequoia sempervirens. Next base: position 1,662 of record VDFB02259495.1, read on the forward strand.
TGATGTTGCTACTTACATATCCAGTGGGGAAGCGAGTTTGAGACATCAACTGTAAGAATTGTGCATATTGTTCCTTGTCCAAACATAAGGAGCACTAGGTTTTCTATATTTTTCATTATCATATTTTTCAACCCAAAGATTTCGGTGAATCTTTATTTCTCAAAAGTCTTCACATGATGAAATAGTATCGACAACACCAAAAAGAGTTTCTATAATAGCATAAGCTATATTTTTCTCAGTATACATAAAGTCAATAGTATGCCTAATGGCTATATCCTTAAAGTATGGAAAATTATACAATATGCACAACCGTTTTACACCGCTTTCATTACATGGATCATATCTACTACCAGCAATGCCATCATTTTCAATAAATGACATTCTTTTTTTTCCATTCTCAACAATGTAATCACCTGTTATTAGCAATGGCACTTCAAGATTCTCTTCTTGACCATTGAAACGTGTTTTTTGTCGATGATATGGATGATCCATTTTAAGGTAAGCACGATGTCCACAATAAATACACTTACACAAACTTCTTGAGTGCCTCACAAAATCCTTAAAGTTGCAAGCAGGACATCCATGGTATCCATGAATAGAGAGACTAGACAATGTGCCATATGCAGGAGGATCATGAATCGTAAACAATAAGGAAGCTCTTAAAGTGAATTTGATTGAATGACGATCCCTTAAAGATTGAATTGCTTCAATTCCTTTCCACAATTCCATTAGTTCATCATATAATGGCTCTAGATAAGCATCTATTGTATCTGAAGTCACACTTTTCTTTCTTGGTATAATCAATGATAACATTAAGAAAAATGGTTTAGTTGCTAACCATGGAGGCAAGTTATAATTTATTAGAAACACTGGCCAAGTTGACCATTTAGTACTTTGATCTGAGAATGGGTTCACCCCATCTAGAGCCAAACCCAACCTTATATTATGAGGATCTTGAGAAAAAATAGGCCATCTGTTATCAAATTCCATCCATGTCTTAGAATCAGGCACATGTCATTGTTTACCATTAGTGCTCTTATTTTTGGCATGCCATTGCATAAGTTCAACAATGTCTCTGCACCTATACATTCAGAGTAATCGTGGGATTATTAGAAAGTGGCGAAGAACCTTTCAAAGAACCACAGTTGATTTCAACCCTTGTCTATACCTCACTTCATGACATTTCGAACATTCACTCTCATTTGCAAGATTTTTGCGAAATAATACACAACCATTCATGTGTGGATGTTTTCATACCCCAAGTCGAGCTTACTAATTTTCTTTTTACATTGACTTCGTTTTGTTGGCAATGTGGAGTCAGTTGGTAACAATGAACTTAATAATTCCAATAACTGATCTACACTCTCATTTGTCCAGCCATGTACCACTTGCAAGTTAAGAATTTGAAGGATTGTTGCCAAATGACTTAACTTGCAATTAGCATACACAAGATTTAAAGCATCCTCCATTGACTTGGCCCACTCATCGTTTAGATCCTCATTCAACATTCTATCAACTTCAAACCCTTCGTAAAACATTTCTATCTATTCATCTATGTTTGGTGCCACTTCATCTATGTTTGTTGCCTCTTCATCTCTCACAGTCTTCAATTCTATCATATCTTCATAATAATTGTAAGCCCAAGGGCTTACACCACTATGCCCATATCTTATCATATGTCTATAAATCATATTTCTTTTTTTCACCTTTCCACCAAGACAATTTTTACATGGACATGGATATTTGTCAATGTCCCTCTCATCAGCTACTCTCTCATCATATGCATGATATTGATCAGTAGTCAACCTTTGACGCTGATCCATCTATAATATTGTGCATTCCAGTATTAATTTAGTTTTTTATTTAAGGAAAAAACATAAATCTAAAAATAGAGATGCCAAAACATTGTTGAAAGTAGTCAATTTTAGTAGAGACCATAACAGAAAGAAGAGGATATAATGAGTCATTGTTCTGAGATCTATCTTACATTCATTTGAAGTATACCTACTTAGAATGGAATATGCCTATTTTCCCTATCAACTTACTTTTGGCAACGAGGGTTTCAAATTACCTCTAAATTCACTACAGAGGGCTTCGTTGACTTCAAATTTTTTGCAACAAACTCCGAATTCCTTGCCCGCCTTTTCAAAAGTCTCCAAGTCCTATCCAAACAATCTTTATCGCCCATGCAAGTGCTTCAATACTTGTCTACGAGAATAACAAACATCAACAACAATCCAATTGCATTCCCATGCCAACAAAGACATAGTCCAGAATCAGCACAATTAGACAATAAGGGCATCAAAGAAATAGAGGAAAATGAGGTGGCATCTAACCATGCCTTGATGGATTCTCAAAAATAAGAGAAAAAAGAAAAATTCACTAAGAAGAATACTGCTCCTTCAAATGGGAAAAGAGCTAAAGTCCCCCCATAAGGGAACACCCATTCCATCATAAACACCATCCAATGTTACGTCTAGGACATCAAAAGTTTGGGTTTCATCAGTGATGCAGAGCTAGGAGGATTCAAAACACATCTCACAAAACCTTCAACTTTCCTTCCTTTGACACACTTAATTCAACTATATTTCTCTCAATATCAACAAAGATCAAATTCTTTCACTATTGCCCTTAAATACACATCATGACTCTTGGTTCAAACACTCAAGACTCCAAACAGAGAACAAGGCCATATTCCTCTTGTAGTTACTTCATGACACCATGCAGTGATAATTCAAATAGGATTTCATTCATACCTTCTCTATCACAAAAAGCTAACAATGGAAACATGAATGGAGAGCCTTATATGAATGAATGGAAACAATGGCTCATTTTGGTATACTACCTCGATATGCCAGAAATGATCTTCAGATGAGATGGTTTGAGCTACCAAACTACTACACATTTCATAAAGGTAATGTTGAGAAACAAGCTTCATATTTTAGTCTTTCCTTGTGTCAATAGCTCATAGTTCATGTTGTCTTTAGCTTCCTTCTAGATGCATCTTTTCTTGCATTGTTTAATATTATATTTTATATACTTACATTTTCTCCCTTAGAACAAAAATTGGATAAGTTCCTATTGATATTTGCATGGTGCTTTGTTCACAATTGAGGAGAATCGTCTGCTGTTAGTTTTATTCTACATAGGCTAGTCAATCATTCTGAGGCCAACCTGAGATATCTCTTAGGAGTCTTATATGTCTTTGCTTTGGGTATTGTGTACCAAATATTAGCCAATGCATGGGAGGAGGGTGATGAAGTTGTCCTTTACACTTGTCAATTAGTTGACTTGGACCTGGAATTGGTTGGTGGACCCATCAAAGAAAAAAAAAATTCCAGAATGAGCTATATGTGAACCATTCAATATAACCTTTTCTTTTGTGCTTCACTTATTAACCTATGCATTAAAAAAGGATAAGTCATAATGTATTATCTTTTTGACTTTGGTGATCAGATATGAGATGCATTTCAATTTAAAGAGTGGGGAGGATTCACAAAAGAAACTGTCAGAGTTTGTAGTAGATTTTCCAAGGATTAATGAAAAGTATATTGGCAAGTAAGAAAATTCTAAGAGATAATACATACACTCTTTCCCATAACACTACAGCTATGTTTTTTCCTCCATTCTCTCCCTCATAAACAATGCTTGTGGATCATATAACCAAGGATACCATGTTGATTGGGAAATATCTAATTTTGCTTTATGATTAACATGGGTGTAGAAAGCAACATTATGTGTATGGCACTACACTAGATTCAATAGCTAAGGTCAGGGGACTCGTAAAGTTTGATCTTCAAGCAGAACCTGAGGTTGGGAAGTCATAGATTGAAGTTGGAGGAAATGTGCTAGGGGTTTTTGACTTTGGACCTGGAAGATTTGGTTCTAAGGCAATATTTGTAACCATGGATTCTAGGTTAGACCTTGCAAAAGATGATGGTTACTTGATCTATTTTGTTCATGATGAGAACACTGGGTATGGTTCTAGGCTTCTAGCTTACTTTTAATTCTTTTCAGTCTTGACTTGTCTTATATTTTTTCTTGAGAGATGATAAGAAGTAAGTAATATTTATATGAGGGCTATTGCTTGTGAAATACATGATGAGTAGGTTTTCCAATGCAGGCCACTATTTCTAGAGATCTAGTCTTTAACAAAATGGCTCAGATAATAAAAATACCATAGGCAATAATGAAACCAAGACCTAGATAAATCATAGTATTAATCGCTACATAAATGAAGATTATCATTCAGATATACAGTAAAAGAAAAAGCAATCTTGAAATAAAAATTTATAAGTCTTCCATGTGCGTATTATGAGATTGCAAATTGGAACTTCTAAGGTATATATTACCAAAATGAGCCATTGCAATATACCTTCTCTGTCACAAATAGCTAACAATGGAAGCATGAATCGAAATATGAAAATTTATGAGATGACAAAATTTTGTGAAGGTTGTTTGAATGGAGAGCCTTATTTATCAAATAGTATCTTAGAAGATACATCATATATCATTTTGGAAGCACCGTTGAAAATAATGTCAAAAGAATAATTAATATCCCATTACTTAAGGGTTGTACCAGCAACAAGAAGGGATAAGGATCATGTTCTGGCTGAAAAAATAGAAGAGATCTATAGGATTAAGCGAGACATTTTGAGGGAGAAAGGAAATGATAGTGAGATGCGTGTTTTAAGAAAAGTGTTGAATGACACGACTAGAAAATTGGATGAAGTTATGAAAGAGAATGAAAAATTGATCCTCTCAAGAAGGTTTGAAAATAGAAACTCTGGAATGGTTTCTAATTTATAGGATGAATTGCAAGTTGAGGATAGAAGAATGATAGAGCTGTATACAAGGAAAGAAAGGGAATTCAAAGCATTATCTGACAGTAAAGATCTAGATAAGTCATCAAGAGAATCATACTTATTGATTCAAATAGTAGTGTTGGAAAATGATAGGGAAGAAATAGAAGAGAAAAACAGGAACGAAATAGACATACTAAGTTTTTTTGAAGAGGTTATCAAGGAGATATCAATTTCCTTAGATATGGCATTGAAGGAATGTGTAGAGCTTAGAAAGCAGAAGCATTCACTTAACAAGATGATCCATGATAAAGATAGGGGTATGAGTTTAGTCTTAATGGAAAAGAAAATTCAGAGGTAGAAGATAGCAACAATGGAGAATGTGCTTGACCAGAAGAGAAATGAATATAAAGAACTACATGGTTTGTTTTAGAATATGTTGGAAGAATGTAAAGAGCTAAAAGGAAATACATTTTATATTGAAATGCTTCTAATGGAAAAGAAGGATTTAGATTCAGCTAAGAGAGAACAAGATGAACTAAAAAGGAAATTTAGTTTGTTGGAAGAAGCTATTGAAGAAAATAGACACCGTGTAGATGTAGCCTTAAGAGTTTTGGAAGAAGCAAGGAAAGAGAAATTGATGCTTGAGGATGCTATCCAAGATAGGGAAAATGTCATGAGCAGTATTATGGAGGAGGAAGGGAAGAGAATAGATATTGAAGGAATCATTACACAAAAAGATTATGCCTTAGCCTTGGTTCAAAGAGAAATTAAAAAACAAAAAAAAGAAACAATTGCAATCAAAGAATCTTTTGAAGAAAAGAAAGTAGCACTAGAGCAGGCCATGGTTCAGATTAAAGAAGAAGAGCAAAAAAACTAGTTCTTTGAGACAAAAGTGCAAAAACTTGAGGATTGCCTCCAAAGAATGCAATTAGACTTACAAATGGAGCAGAAGCAGAGTCAAATGGAATTATCAGGTACATTAGCAATATCATGGACGCATCTCTAAAGTTGGAAAACTTGGCATTGGAAAAGCTTCATCGTAACTTCTCAAGGTAGTAAATTTTTTCCATCACCATTTTTCAGTTCATGTTTTTTTTATGCTTGCATGAAACATAGCATAATTTTCAGCCACCGAAATTCAATATTTGATTCATGGGGTGTATTTTCAATGTTCATTCTAAGAATTTTTATTTACACTTAAAGAGTTTGTTTTTGATAGTAAATGTGAATATGCTTTCATACATTTTGATTGAGAGGATAAATCCAAATCTATTGCTTATCACAAATTTCTGACTTTAACTAGTAAAGAAAAATTGAATTCAGTTTTTTATGGATATAGCCAGTATATGATTGCCATTATTTTTAAGTGTGTTTTCCTGCAGTCATTGTAGAGCATGGCTTCATTTGAAGCATATCAGTAAAAGCTATATGTAAGTGTTGTCTGTGATGTTTCTTAAACATTAAAGAATGATTGTTAAGTCCTATTTCCTGGTCTCTTTGAAAAAATGACATTGGCCAAAGTTCTTTGAATTGAATTTCGTGTTTTTTGGATTATGCAAAAAATTATTCATCAGGTTGAGAGGAGCTGACAAACAGATGGGCATTTCCAACTAACAAAGGAAATGTTTCAGGGGTAGACTTCAAGCAAAGCAATAATGGTTCACCTCAAGCAACATGAAGACCCTAAAAGAGTATCACCTTACAAGAAGGGCATATGAATTTTTGAAGATTACAATAGTTTATAAGAAAAGATTCATATAGCATACATCAATATTCTCATGAGTTGGGTCATTTGTTAGAGTATGTGTTCCTAGAAATGAACACTCACCATGAATCTGTTAAGAGGAAGCATATCAAAGTTCACAGTCACCTTTCATGCCAAAAAGGTTAACCTTTCATGCCAAAAAGGTTACTAATTTTGGCTTCAGTACGAGGCAAAGTAATGTCCCTATTCTTCAAAAATGCTAATAGGACCTAATGCAAGTGCATATGTAAGTAATTGAATTGTACTTTCTCTGAATGTTTTGGAACAACTTCCTATTGAAGAGCTATTTGACAGAATGTGGTTGAAAGGAAAGTCAACTAAATGCAAGGGAAATTTTTAGGCTTCACAAATTAGTCATAAATGCAAAAGATTAGTTATAAATGAGTAAGTTTATGAAAGTCATTAATGGACTGTGTGTGAAGGGACAGTCCTTTAAAATTGATATGAAGTGGAATGTGCATAGATTGAGGGGTAGTTTACTATACTGTTATGAGAACATAGGAACCACCTTGCTCAAACATCAACAATTGTAACCCTACCTTTAAGATTACTTCTAACCTTTGAGTCACCTTAGATAACTTTCACAAAACAGTTTCTAGACACTTTGATTTTGTGATGGAAAACACCTTGGAGACCTAATGCCCTTTTAAGACTCTATCCCACCTTGATAGCCACAAGTCATCATTTATAGATACATACAAAAGAAATCATCAAACAAGTGACAGTCTTAACAGTCATTAAGGAAGACAACCTATTGAAAGAGACAACATATAAGAGGTTGAAAGCATAGGAGGCATATTTATAGATGGTATAAGCAAGAATAACAGTTCACTATGCAATGAAGACAAATCTGGGGAGACTCTACACACAGGCAATCAAGCATAATGAGGCTAGTGATCAAGAGATAGAGGATGACAGTCACATTGCAAAAGATTCAATAATAGTGATAAGAGATTGTAAAGTTTGGACAGTCAAGATGAATGCATGTGGAAAGAAACAGTCAAAAATATCATTCTAATGCAAAAGTATAGTCCAAGAATGGCAAGGAAGGATGGGCATTGCCAACTAACGAAGGAAAGGGTTCAGGGGCAGACTTCAAGCAAAGCAATAATGGTTCACCTCAAGCAACATGAAGACCCTAAAAGTGTATCACCTTACAAGCAGGGCATATGAATTTTTGAAGATTACAATAGTCTATAAGCAAAGATTCAGATAGCATACATCAATATTCTCATGAGTTGGGTCATTTGTTAGAGTATGTGTTCCTAGAAATGAACACTCACCATGAATCTGTTAAGAGGCAGCATATCAAAGTTCACAGTCACCTTTCATGCCAAAAAAGTTACTGATTTTGGCTTCAGTACAAGGCAAAGTAATGTCCCTATTCTTCAAAAATGCTAATAGGACCTAATTCAAGTGCATATGTAAGTAATTGAATTGTACTTTCTCTGAATGTTTTGGAACAACTTCCTATTGAAGAGCTATTTGATAGAATGTGGTTGAAAGGACAGTCAACTAAATGCAAGGGAAATTTTTAGGCTTCACAAATTAGTCATAAATGCAAAAGATTAGTTATAAATGAGTAAGTTTATGACAGTCATTAATGGACTATGTGTGAAGGGACAGTCCTTTAAAATTGATATGAAGTGGAATGTGCATAGATTGAGGGGTAGTTTACTATACTATTATGAGAACATAGGAACCACCTTGCTCAAACATCAACAATAGTAACCCTACCTTTAAGACTACTTCTAACCTTTGAGTCACCTTAGATAGCTTTCACAAAATAGTTTCTAGACACTTTGATTCTGTGATGGAAAACACCTTGGAGACCTAATGCCCTTTTAAGACTCTATCCCACCTTGATAGCCACAAGTCATCATTTATAGATACATACAAAAGAAATCATCAAACAAGTGACAGTCTTAACAGTCATTAAGGAAGACAACCTATTGAAAGAGACAACATATAAGAGGTTGAAAGCATAGGAGGCATATTTATAGATGGTATAAGCAAGAATAACAGTTCACTATGCAATGAAGACAAATCTAGGGAGACTCTACACACAGGCAATCAAGCATAATGAGGCTAGTGATCAAGAGATAGAGGATGACAGTCACATTGCAAAAGATTCAATAATAGTGATAAGAGATTGTAAAGTTTGGACAGTCAAGATGAATGCATGTGGAAAGAAACAGTCAAAAATATCATTCTAATGCAAAAGTATAGTCCAAGAATGGCAAGGAAGGATGGGCATTGCCAACTAACGAAGGAAAGGGTTCAGGGGCAGACTTCAAGCAAAGCAATAATGGTTCACCTCAAGCAACATGAAGACCCTAAAAGTAGGGGCATATGAATTTTTGAAGATTACAATAGTCTATAAGCAAAGATTCAGATAGCATACATCAATATTCTCATGAGTTGGGTCATTTGTTAGAGTATGTGTTCCTAGAAATGAACACTCGCCATGAATCTGTTAAGAGGCAGCATATCAAAGTTCATAGTCACCTTTCATGCCAAAAAAGTTACTAATTTTGGCTTCAGTATAAGGCAAAGTAATGTCCCTGTTCTTCAAAAATGCTAATAGGACCTAATGCAAGTGCATATGTAAGTAATTGAATTGTACTTTCTCTGAATGTTTTGGAACAACTTCCTATTGAAGAGCTATTTGACAGAATGTGGTTGAAAGGACAGTCAACTAAATGCAAGGGAAATTTTTAGGCTTCACAAATTAGTCATAAATGCAAAAGATTAGATATAAATGAGTAAGTTTATGACAGTCATTAATGGACTGTGTGTGAAGGGACAGTCCTTTAAAATTGATATGAAGTGGAATGTGCATAGATTGAGGGGTAGTTTACTATACTGTTATGAGAACATAGGAACCACCTTGCTCAAACATCAACAATAGTAACCCTACCTTTAAGACTACTTCTAACCTTTGAGTCACCTTAGATAGCTTTCACAAAATAGTTTCTAGACACTTTGATTATGTGATGGAAAACACCTTGGAGACCTAATTCCCTTTTAAGACTCTATCCCACCTTGATAGCCATAAGTCATTATTTATAGATACATACAAGCTTCTACAAATATACCAAAAGAATGCTTTGCTTACCATACATGAATAAGAGACATAGAATCACAATAGAAAAGGAATCCAAATCTATTTTCTCACTATAAAGATGATTCCCCAGTCTTACCTATAAAGCTATGTGTTGTTGAGCCTAAGCTAAGACATTCTCTTGGTCTGGTTTTAGTTGACCACTGCTATGAGAAGGAAATAAGATGGAATCAATTAGATTGTCAGAAGTATAGCTTAAAAACAAATAATATAGATTCAATTGTATTATAGCCTCAGGCATATCTATACCTAGTTGTAGCACGACGAATAATCAAAGTTTTATCTCCCAATTTAGGGAAGCACATGCAATGTCTATCACAGCTAGATCCTAATATTTTTGATAAAATTAATTAGTGTCTTGAATATGACAAGAAATAATGATGCTTGTGTCAGAGTACTGAAAATGCCATTTCAAAAAAAAATTGTTAAGAACTTACAAAAATATCAGCATAAAGGCTCACCTGGTAGATGCAAACCCGTAACCTTTTGAATTCCTGGTATCTCTATCTTTACATTCACCTATGCATTCACTTGTGTTGTATGTAAAATTTCAGATCCTTTTCATCTTGTCTACTGTGATATCAAAAGTAGACTTGAAAACAAATGTGAAAAATTTGAAGGTTCTTATTTAAATTCACCATTCTCGTAACTGAATTTCTTGTGTATTCGTAGTCACACCACCATATAATGAAATAATTAGGAATGACTTAATAGTTGTCATTAGTAGGTGGAAAATTAGTTTGAGATCACTAATTGTATCAATCTATTGAGATAAACAATGAAAATAGACTATTAATTTACAACAATTTGTTTTAGAATGAGTTTGTTTTGCATAAAGATTTGGGTTTTTAACAATATTACTTGTTTGCTTGCAGATGACCCACGGGTTGAAGAAAATAGAAACTAGGGCATAATATTTTCTACATATCCTCATCATTAAAAAGCCAATACAATGGCCACTTCCTGCCAAACCCATTGTAATCTTTCTCGCCAAAAGAAGTTGCATCCCAAGTGCAATGTCGCGGCTATAGTAGCAGATGAGAGAGCCAACTCAGAACCATCGAAAAGATGGGAAAAAACAATAGTTTTAATGGCCATAGCATAAGACGCGAGAGAGATCCATCGAAGAGATGAGAAGAAACATCAGTTTTAATTTTAGGGAAAAGGTGTGGGAAAATTAATTATATTTTTAGGGAAAAGGTATTTTTTCTATTGTCTTAATTTGAGACAATATAAAATTAAAACTAGCACTTGCACCTATAGGAGGTTCAAGAATAAGCCGATAGGAAATTGAACGTAAAATTTAAATGTGTTTTAATATTGCATTAAATGAAGTATTACACTCATTGCAATTATAAGAATGACATATATGCAACTTAACTGAAACACTATGATATCATTTTAACTATGCAATTTTAATTCAAGTGGTATTCAAGTTAGGTAATATTTCTAAGTTCCAAATTGAACATAATAATGGATAACAATTATTGTAGATGAAATGAAAAATTTGAAAGCAATGAGCAGCGTACTCTAAGTAATTGCAATCTCTATTGTATAACACCCTTTTAATTATTTTTAGGTTGGTAAAATAGTAGAAAGAACAACAAAAGTTATAAATTCGCCAATATGTCTTCAAAACAATATTTGTACAAACCTAAGCTCTCAAGGAAGATAAAATTATCCAAAAACCCAAGCTTCATTGTTGTTATTGCAAATACATATATCAAAAGACCAAACAACACATGCCAAGGGAGTATACCAATCCTCAAAGAATTAGGTGTATGAGGAAAGAATAAGCAAAAGAATCCAACCAACCTCTAAAAAAGAAACAAAACAACCTTTGTTTCTATCGTTTTTGGAGAAAAATAATTCCCTAAATTTAAGTTGTTTATTCAAATTCACAAATGGATTTCACTTTGAAGGGAATGAACAACAATGTCATTGACATTTACAAGTATAGGAAAATAAGAACCTTTTCTAAGTGAACTTCTAATTTTGTCACATTAAAGGAAAGTCCCATCATTCCAAAATTGGTTTCCATAAGAAATGTGATAAAAATTATTAATCTTAGAATATTTCCAATGAAAATATTCTTGTAAATATAATTAATCCTAGAAATTTTTTTGGAAAGTTGTAAAATATTATAAGCACTACATTTATTCATAAAAAACATAAGTCTAGAGGAAGATAAAAGCTTGAATAGAAACCTAACAATCAATATTGCATAGTATTTAACCTACTCCATTATTGAACTATATCATAGTCTTGATGATCAACAAAGAGAGACCCACATGCTAGAAATGGTATTGTAGGATAGAGGAGGGATGTCTCTTATTAAATGGCTTGTAAATGTGTGGCATACACCAAATCTATGTCGTAAATTATAGAATAAAAAAAAATTAGACATGTTCTAAAGTTTTAAAATAATATCTATTCCTTTTAAATTAATCCTTTAAAATACATTAGCTAGTATCTTCACTTTTTTCTTTTAAGTGGGGGTGACTATAAAAAGACAATTACATCTTTATTAAAAAGGGACAACACATCATACTAATTTTTAAGAAAATAATACTCTCTTCTCTAGCAATTCACTATGGGAATCACTGCCATGACAAATTCACCTCAAGGAAAATTCACCACTAGCAATTCACCTCAACTAAAAATTCATCATCGCAGAGAAAATTTGATTTGAAGTGTGGTGGTGAATTTTCCTTTGAGATGGATTTTCATGGTGGTGAATTTTCCCGCACCTGTAAGTATACTTTTATGAAATAAAAGTAATTAAAAATATATATTTTAATTCTACTCATAGAACTCATTGTTGTTGGCCTTAGATTTTCATGTATTGTATACGGCCCTTAACACCATTTTTAATTAATATAAAATTTATTAGACTATATAGACATAAGTCTAGTTGCATACATAGATTCTAAATTATGTATTCTAAAAGGAAATTGATATGAAGGCGAAAACTCTCATAATTAGAAATCATGCAATAGACATTATTAATAAAAAATAGTAATTATCATAATAGACATGTTCTAAAGTTTTAAAATAATATCTATTCCCTTTAAATTAATCCTTTAAAAGACATTAGCTAGTATCTTCACTTTTTGCTTTTAAGTGGGGGTGATTTGAAAGCCATGATGTTCACCAATTACTTCTCATTCATTCCGTGCAAAAGTTGATGTTGCAAAACAACAAATAACAAAACCACATAAGAATGTCAAAAAGTGTTTAACCAAAATTGAAAAAATTGGATCTTGGTCTTCAAAGTTATAGTTGGTTACTACATAATGCAGTAGTATTATTAAAGTTGTTGTCAATGTGTTTGAATACTACAGGCAATATAGTTTATGTTTTTTGAAATAAATTTAAAGTTTAATAGATTTTAAACTAATAAATCATGCACAATAATTTGTGTTGCCAATACCTACAAATTACCTTTTCTTTTGATTCTCTTTTTTGAAGCCTTTGTCATCATTTGTGCAAATAATTTTTCCTATTTTTTTAGTCATTTGTGTAGATTTTTAAAGTTTAAAAGCTTAATAATTGTTCTATTTTTTTGTTGTTTATATCTACCAATGATATATGAACATAGATATCTAAATAGTACAATCAAGAAAACATCAAATAGATCAATAGATATTGTCTTTGCATAATAAAGATGTTTCATATTCTAAATATAATCCATCTCAATCCACAAAGGCTAATTATACTAGAACTTTAAATAAGAGGTAGCAAGAAAGCTTGCAAATAATGAGTGTTCTTTCATAATGACATGAATTCCAAATAATTGGAGTTCCCTTACATAAGACATTCAATTACTATAAAGGAAAAGTAAAGGTACATTCAAATTTGAAGCCATATCATAAGGATTTAGGTGCATTCAATTACAATCCTAGAAAAGGAAATCCACATTCAAATTTGAAGGAGTGTAATTGCAAATATTGCTCATATGACAATCTACAAATGAGTATCTAGTTTGTGAAAGGAAATTATCTCGAGAAAATTTGGAGTTGGGACTTAATGTCAAAATAAAATATGACATAAATGAGGAACTCCAATGGCATTTAGTGCCAGCAAATGGTTGAGTTGTGAGAGTGTTTGGTCTTATTTTTTTGTTGCTTTTATGTATTTGCATACTTGTAGGAAAATTGTTAGAAAGAGAAAAGAAAGATGTTTTTTTGGTCATGTTTTAGAGCAAGTTGATATTAATGTTTCATGTGTAGTGTATGACTACTTTTTTGAAAGAAGGAATTTGGATTAATCATTGGAGACACTTTGTAACTAAGTATGCAATGAGGGTTTTTTGGTTGGAAGACGTGGGAAAAATTCCGTTGATAAAAAAAAAGCAACTAACCTATAGTTCTTTTTTGTATTAGTGTTTATTCAAGAATTTGAATTTGATAATGCCAATAAGCGTTCTTCTTATTGCTTTCGACGAGCTACCTATGGAATTTGTTGCATGTGTGCATATCATTGAAATGTGAAGGCTAGTTTTATGCATAGGCTTGCAAGTTCACACACTCTAGAAATAGTTGTTAATGTGAGGTCATACTGATCTACATTTTTGATATTGATTGTTTCCTTTTCAAGTGTTAGGCTTTGTGATTTGTGTATTATTAAGGCCCATGCCATTTTGAGTGGGATTTGACGATAGAGACCATGACTAAAAGGGGAAATAAGTACATTTTTTAGAATATTATTGTAATTTTATTCCACAAAAACAAAATATTTATTCCACAAAAACTATTAATTAGTAATTTTATTTGTAATATTTTATTATTAATTATGGCAGGCTACGATCAAAAATAAGGTCTTGACGAAGGTTTTAGATTATGTTTATTAAAATGAAAATTATGGCCAATATTTTAATAATGAGCACATTTATTTAGTCATTTTTATTTGTCTAATATTAGTCATTTATTTAGTCATTTAGAACTTGTGATTTTACCCAATGACCAAATTAGTCATTTATTTGTCAAATTCTACTAGTGTTAGTCACGTGACTAAAAGTTTTAGTCATGTAGTCATTTATTTGCCAAATTCCACTAGTGATCCCTTGGTTATCACCTCAAACAATATATGCATTGAGGTATCTTGATGACTTAATTAATTATCATTTAGTAGTAATAATAGATTGCAAAAAAAATTAAACAAAATTTTAAAAGCTACATATCATGAATGCAATACAAATAGAAATATAATCAAGGGGAAAAAATTACAACAAGCTAACATTTAAGTCCAAATCACTTAGAGAGGAACATATAAGAAGAACCTATCATAGTTTGCACTTCAAAAGTTATCTCCGTTGGCTCGACATTTGACTCTTTGTGATGTTTTATTTGATGAAAACATGTCAAGTGGAATCTTAATGGATTTTATTACCCATAATAGCATGTTTGTGTCATGTCACCAACATTCCAAGAAGGTATACTATTAGTATACTAGCAATTATCAACAACTATTAGAGGAGTCAACAATGAAACTCAGATTTGTAGATAGGGCACTTTCTTTTGAGCGTAATGAAGTGCAATGATGTTTCTTATAACTTTTAACTGATATAATTCTATCTATTTTAATCATGTTCTCACTTATCTACTAATAAAAGGATAAGGTGGATTAAAGACTCTAACCTGATTTGTATTTGTGAGTGCTCCTCTCAAGTTCTTGGGAGTTATTTCATCTATGTAGACAGGAACCTATCTAGGTATTTAAAAATAAGGGAATTAAAAAAATTCCAAAAAACAAACATAATCAACCTTTTTTAGACCTCAAAATGCTATATATGCTAAAAAAATGAGTCATGGTTAGCTATATTATGTAAATACTAATGTTGATTCACCCATATATTCAAAGGATAAACATCAACCCTTTTAATCTTATATAGAAAGGATACATATTGTATAGGAAGTAAGGATAGCCCCATATCCCACAAACAATCTTCCAATATCTAGTGGTAATGCAACCTACACAAGATAAAAATATTGTTTTTACAAACTATTTATGAGTATCAAAGACAACCCAAATTTATCTTATGATCTACTCTTTCAAGATGTCCATATTCTACCTATAAGCACTACTAAAAAAACACTACTCAATAATCTAAACAAGGTTCACATCATGTAAAAGGAGAGAGAAGTGAATGAAAGTACAAAAAAGGTGATACACCAATAATAGGAGAATCCCTGGACTTTCTTATCAAGCACAAAACAACCTCAAGGATCTAACTTGCATTCACACAAACTCATGAAATACTATCACAAAGGTTAGGAGGAGAAAGGTGTAGCTGTAAAAGGAAGTGATATCCACTAGAGAAACCTACAATTCTTTAAGAAAACATAATGGAATCGTACAAGAGAAAGGAAATAATCATTTCTTTTTTGATTGTAAGGCTCAAGAATGTGTTATAAATTTGATATGTAGAAATTGATACCAAAATTCAAGTTGCTCCCTGTCTTCTACCTAATTACAACAAGATATAAGTGAAAAGTAACTAATTGTGTGGGAGAAACAAGGAATATATCTTCAAAAGGAGAACAAGGAGTAAAAATGCTTCTTCAATTCTTTAATTGGCTTCACCTTCTTCTAGGAATAGAAGGGAAAAACATGTTGGTTTCTCTCATTGAAACTCCTTGATAATCTCAACTGATGTCTTGGAGTGGTTAACTAATTCTTCTTGCATGAAAAATTCTTAAAGGGGCTCAAGAACTACCACTACTCATTCAAACAAGTTCTTGTTGTCATTCATCATTTCATGCACTCCTTGGTACTAGGACACTTGAGGACATTAGTAGAATATCAAACATAGTTTACATTTAAAACACTTTATAAACCTGGGGTTGGGGCCCTAGCTTGATTAGATAAATATTTCCTGTAGCAAGAGGTTGGTCACAAGTTCTAGTCTCCCCCACCCCCGTGGTACTGGAAGGCATGTCGCACCAGTGTCACTGGTCACGTTAAAAAGTTTACCAGGAACACTGCAGTTTATAGGGGGTCGTGCTAGCCAATTCTTGTAATTTAAAAAAAAAAAAAAACACTTTATAAACCTCAAGTGTCCTAGTACATTACAATATCAAACAATATCCATTAAAAGATTGAAAAGAGAGAAAAAATTCATCCTTGAATTTCTACAAGGATGTTCTTTAAAATATACAAAATTATCCTTCGATTCCAACAATCATGTTCTAAAATTACATGGAAAATAGGTGCATTTCTTCATTTAAATGGCAAAAACACAAATCTTATCTAATATATTCAATAGATCAAATACAAAGCACCAAGAAAAACTAATCAAGGGTAAAATTTAATTGTACTACTTGAATAAAATTAGAAATAGATAAAGGTTGTTTTAGACCCAATCAATTTATATTTGAATTTATTGGAGGATATGGAAATATGGAAGCATGAAAAGAAAAATGTCTATAATTTTATGTAAATTTGTAAATAGAATATGTATATTGGAAGCAATGAAAACTCCTAAATCCCTGATAATCTAAGCAAGGAATTTTTTTGCAATGTTATTCAATTGGCTACTTGGTCACCTAGCATATTGATTGTTCAGGGATATACACACTATCATATAAAGGATGTCTTATGTGGTAGAGATAGAATCTGCATATTGATAGCTAAAATGTTTCAATATGTATTCATTACAAACATTTTCATGCATATTCATATCCAATTATGTACATGCATATATACACTCTATTAGATTTTTTTTTTTAGGATTAAACACTTGGAATATTTAAATACTCAAGTGATTCTTTCAATGAGCTATCATTGTTACACTCATCTCTTTATATATATAAATCTAAACATTTTTACATGCATATACGTATCTATGTGTATATACATACAAACACACAAGTACATGTATATGTGTATATATGTGTATACACATAAACACATATATACAAATGTATGTATAGATGTATAGAGTAAATTATATATGTAGATCTCTCTCAATCACCATTATATGGGTATTTGCATCAAATCAAAAATTATTGAATTAGGTATTTACTTGTATGTACCCCATATGCTACTTCTATGTATAGATGTATAGAGTAAATTATTAATGTAGATCTCTCTCAATCACCATTATATGGGCATTTGCATCAAATCAAAAATTGTTGAATTAGGTATTTACTTGTATGTACCCCATATGCTACTGGTGCAAGGTTGGGACATACCTTGATTTGGGGACATTTAAAAAATATTTTTTCCTAAACATAAAGCAAAGAAAAGAACACTAAGCAAACCTAGATATGCACAATTTACAACCATTGAAGAGACATTTTGCATTATTTTCTTTTTATATTTTCAAGTACCAATACATTGACTTGGGAAGTAGCTACACATTTAGACACATTTATGCCTCTCTCTATGGTTCAATTTTTCATTGACCCTTCCAATTCTATTTTTTAGGGGTGTAGGGGAGAGGGAGTATGTGGAAATTTAAAAAGTGAATGCGTAGAAGCTCCCCTAAAATGTAAGGAATATAATTTGAATAGGAAATTATCATGGGAATGGGGAGTGCATGATTGGGTTATTTTTTAGATCCACCCTAGTGTTGTAAATTTGGTTGTGAAACTAACTACTTACTGATAAATTTTGTGAGAATAGCCAATTGCTTACTAATGTTATTATCTAGATTCCAGGTTGCCTTGTTTGACCATTTTTGACTTGATGTTTTGTACATAGTATCTTAGATATTTTTGTCTCCAAGGAAGATATTGATTGAAGCTTAACAATGAATATTTGTATTATTACCCAATCCCTCAACCTTTAGCATACATGTCAACCATGGAATTAACTGTAATAGAATCTAAAAATAAAAATATATATTCTTTCAAGTATTTTGATGATTTACCAAAAATTCAAGACTTGCATTATTTGGGAGCAAGTTGGTCAGTTGTTGAGTTCTAGTTTTATATTTACAAATTCCAATTGCTCAAAAATATTCAAAACATTTTTAAAACCCCATTTTGTGCCTAACCAAGAATGCTTGTTGTTAGCAAGAAATATCAAACCAAGAGGTTGATTGTATTTTTGTTATTGTCAAAACTATAAGTGGTGATGAAAAAGAGAAATGTAGATTAAATTATAATGAATTAATGCGGACATATGTACATACAATATAAAATTGATAACATATATCATATATAATAATATATCAATTGTCCATCTCTTAAATACATATACATCTTATCATCTCCTTATTCTCATTATGCTAGCCTAAACTATTCTAAGCCATACATATATGTTCTCATATCATGCTAAGGACATGTTCCATAGATTTATTTATTCATATAAGAATATGGGGGCAGTACTGCATTAATCCTGATTAAGTTGCAGTTATGACAATAGTTATAGTTCTTCTTCCTTTGTTGCAACACCAATCTTGACAAATATAGAGCTATATATATATGTTTCCAATAGTTATAGTACAAAACAAAGTGATGATTGACAAGTTTTGCACAGGAAATAGCTATATTACTATATATGAACAATAAAATGCTCTTTTATAGCTATATAAAAATTAAAATTTTAATTAACAAGTAGTGCAAAAATTTGTCTTTCATGAATTCACTACAAATTCTAGTTGACCAATAAGCACACTAAAATATTCTTACTTAGTATGATGATCCTCAAATCATAAAACCGTAAATATGTCAAACAAGACCTAATTTATATCACAAGCATTGAAAATGACCATGTGAGAGGAAAACTCATCTTGAAGGAAGATAAAACTAATGGAAACCATGGTTGGAGGTAGAAGCAGGCCCTAAGTCCATATCAAAGTGTAGGCATTGAAGAATTAACATCATCATTATCACTAAATAAGGAAAATAAAATTTGATAGTGCCCATAGAAATTAAGCTTAGATCAGAGGGCCTAGTGTGGAAAATTTCTAGGAGTGCAACTAACTTTTCTTGGGAGCTTTGATCACAACTACCAAAAATTAGAGAGGAAGTCATCAATGAGCATCTATTTCCATATTTTGGAGTATGGATGAGGAGTGAGATTAAATTGTATGTTTGTGAAGAACATCATATGTACCACTTTAAACAAAAACCATCACATTTTAAACAAAAAACCTTACATTTGGAAGCTTTATAGGGCTTCTCAGTATAAGCTCAAAAAAAATCAAAATACAGGAGGAAGTTTGCACTAAGTCATACTACATTACCGATATCCTTGTGTCCTAAAGTTATACTTTTTGAATAAGTCCTCTATTCTCCATCAAACGTCTACAAAAAGGCTCGAGGTTCAAACCCTAATCCTCTTCATACATGACAAACTCGTTCATTACATTTGATCATCAAGTGAGAACAAGATGATGGATTTTTTGTACTAAAGATATCAATTCAATCTTACATTCCTTTGTGAGGCTCTCGGCTCTCAAACTAATGAAAGGATACTAGAGGAAATATTTGCATCCCACCAATTTAAAGAGGAAATGATTAGTTTCCTCGATTTTGACAAAGAAAAAAGAAGGAAAGCTTAGGATCATGAAGAAAACTACAACATGAAAAGGGAAAGAACCTACTTTTCATGCAATGTTCATGTTTTGTATAGGTTTACAACATTATTCAACTCCATTTTCATGAATCTATCTCACAAAGATTACTTTTCCTCATCTTTGTGTTTCTGAGAAAACAAGGCAACGTTCTTTTCTTCATAGATTGCATTGTGAAGAGGTTGTTTTCTATTTAGAGGCTCTATACCTTCCATGCTCGAGCTAGGGTTTGAATCATGTTTTTGAGAATGCATATTCCTTTTGAAGGGTGTCTTTTAGATCTTTGTGTTGAAAGAGTGAAGCAACAGTAGGTCAAGAGAGTTTTCATGCTTTAAACCTATGCTAATTTAATCATTGAGTAGGGTTTTTGAATCACATAATCTTGGACAGCCTATGGTTTCAAAGAAACAACAAAAGGGAGAGGTATTGCATCAAGGTATGGTGGTTGTATTGTCTACATAAGGAAAATCAAGTTTTACCAATAGTAGTCCATCAAGAGCTTGTTGCTTCTAAGTGGCAATCTTTTCATTATTGCAATCAAAACCTTTAAGGACTTTGACAGGACAACCAATGTTTGCATTCAAGTTTCTTTGGAATGGAAACCATAGTGTCAAGGTTGTAAAGGTAGTAGTGAATTGGAAGAGGTAGTGACAAGTATTTCTCGCATGACTATGATAGCATAGTTTTAACCCTATACCAAACTTCTATGGCATATCCAGCTTGTGCAAGGGACTAAGCAATTATTTTTCACTAGTTTTGCAATCCTTATCATGAATGAAAAGATAGCTTCCAAGGAGACAAAGGGGAGATAATAATGCTAAAATTCTAAGGTATGTTTCATTATCTTGCAACATTCTATCCAGAAGATGCAGTCATAGTAGCAAGCAACCCATCATTTATGATTGAAGATGCATCATATGTGAATGGTGAATTTTAACATGATCTTAAATGCTTGAGAAGGCAGAGGAATTAAATACATGAAAACACTATGAAAATGCTTGGTATTAAATGCACAATCATAGTATTAATCATTTATGAGGTAGCCTTATAGACCATAGTCAAAGAGATGAAGGTAACTCATTCTTCACCATGATTAAATGCGACATATTAGAGTGACAGTGACCTTGATATGACTATGATTAGTCTTTATGATATAATAAGACCTTATGACAGTCTCTTTGAATGTAATAGAGACTTTTTTAAGGAAAAAGGGATGATAAGTATTGTGGCTTATATGGTATAGCAATGATTCATGACAGTCTTTCATGGAAATGACACAATATGTAGCTTAGTGACATTTATAAATGTAATCTATGGTAAGAAGAATGACAATCACTTGAGGTATGACAGTCAAAAAGAGGATGAGCAGTGACAAGATAATAAGTCTCAAACCTTGCATACTAAAGTGGAGATTTTAACGGTGAGTTTCCTTACCCCCTTGTTGACCTTAAGGATTTTTCAAATGCTATTGATAGTGTTAGACAAGACAAATGCAATAAGGGAATGACTGTCCAAATGAAGTAACAGTGGTAATCATAGGTTCAATGTTTCTTCTTAGTCATTGTATAATGGAGGTAGTAGATTGCATGTTTGAGTAGTGTTTTGAGACTCATCAAAGATGGGAGAATAGTGAATAATACCTTGTGGAATGTGAAGTAGTGACAATAAGGTTGAAGAATCTTAAGACCCACAATACCATGAAATAATGAGTCCCTTGTAGTAAGTAGGTAGTCTATAGGGCATGGCTTGATTTTATACAAGGATGCCCATGAAAGGAATCTTCAAGTGACAATGAATGAGTTATTTGATATTGTAGCTAAGGGTGTAATATCCAATCTTAAAGGTAGTTAGCAAAGTAATAAATGTGCAATAAAATCAAACCCTACACAACAAAAAATTCACAATGTTATCTTGCATAATGCCTTGACTTTGAAGACAAAAATATCATTGTATCTTGATGAAAGTAGTGACCTCAATGGTCAATCACTGGCAACCATGATTTCAAAACATGCTATTGTACTTATGGAGGCAACATTTTAAGCAAGGCAATGAGTGGTGGTTTGAAACAATGGCAAGTATGAAGGACATTCTTTATATATGCACACTATGCAGTCTAGCTTAAGACAACATTCTTAGAAGAGATTGGAGGTGGATTATGGAACTCAAGGGTTACCATGATAAAGATTAAAGAAAAGACTAAGATCTATTTAAAATCCACTGTCATGAATATATTAAAGATTTCACATGCAAAACCTTAGCAACTGGAGTAATGAATACAATGCCAAAGAGGACATTATCTAATCATAGGCAAATACATCATTTATTTATTTTTTAAATTAAAATAAATCATTCTAAAACCTATATAGGATACATTGATACTTCAAAATCATCTAAAGGAATTTGAAATTATGCAAATATATGTCAATTAAATACCTAAATTACAAAAAGTAGTGTGAACAATGTAACCCTTGTTGAGCAAAATAGGAATGAGATAAGAAACAATGAATCCTATGCCTCTTGCCACACACATCTCCTTACCTTTCTTTGTCATTCCTTATTGAAAAGTTTGAACCCAACCAACTTACCCTATTTATAGGGAGAACATAAGCATGTCATTTCACTTCTCCATTTTGGCAAGCTATGCCTGAAAATAAGGTTTCGACAAAGGTTTTAAAGTATGTTTATTAAAATGAAAATTATGTCATTTAAATTCTCCATTTTGGCGGGCTACGCTAAAAAATAAGGTTTCGACGAAAGTTTAAAGTATGTTTATTAAAATAAAAATTAGGAATAACACTATTGATTTTTGATTCCTTAAATGATCTATTCAAATAGATTGTGACTAAATAAATGACTAAGTATATAGTCATTTTTATTTATGTGACTAAATATTTTTTTACAACCAAATTAGTCATTTATTTACTCATTTATAGTTGAGTTGCCAAAAATTAGTAGAATTTAGTCATTTTTAGTTGTTTTGACTAAAATGTTTAGTCATGTAGTCAATTATTTTCCAAATTCTACTAGTGTTTGGTTTCTCCCTCCCTCCCTACCTAGATAACTATCTATCCCTCTCCTTCCCTCTCTCTCAAGTATATCCCTCTCAAGTCTCTCTCATCTTGGTCTCTCTCTCCAGTCTCTCCCTCCCTCTATCCCCCCCACCATCTCTCTCTCTTTGGTTTCTCCCTCCCTCCCTACCTAGATAACTCTCTATCTCTCTCTCCCACTGTCTCATGTCTCTCTCTCTCAAGTATCTCTCTCTGTTAGGTCTCTCTCTCCCTCTTTTATCTCCCTCCCTCCCTCCCACCTCCCTCTCATGTATCTCCCTCCATTTATCCCTCCTACTCTCTCTCTCTCTTAGGTATCTTACTCCCTCTATCCCTCACAACATCTCTCTCTTTAGTTTCTACCTCCCTCCCTACCTAGATAACTCTCTCTATCTCTCTCCTTCCCTCTCTCTCAAGTCTATCCCTCTCAAGTCTATCTCATTCAACTCTCTCTCTCTCTCTCTCTCTCTCTC
>VDFB02259496.1:0-21395 GCA_007258455.2 Sequoia sempervirens
AACCTTCTCGGTCAGCAGCATCTCGGAATATTGACGAGTTGGTGGCTACTATAGACGAGTCCTTGGTGGAAATGCTTGAACCTCCTGCAGTTCAGGAAGTGAATGATGAACCTATTCAACTAGATGATGAAGAGCCCTTTTCACCTACGGGCACATAAATTTTAGGTTCAGACAATGAGATGGAAGTCCGAAATAATGACTTCGAGGAAGGAATGATTTCTGCTCTCAGGGGAGTCGTTAATGTTCCGAACGAGGATGAGGTTCAGGTAGAGGATGGTATTGAGCAGCCGACCATTCCAGAGTGGCTGTTAGAGAGAATGAAGATCCAGGTACCTGCAGGAGCTCAACAAGAAGAGGATGATACTGCCGATTTCTTGGCAAGATTGGAGCAAGTCGCAATCAAGAAGCCTGCCAAGAAGTTCTCCACCATTCAGAGGAACGAGACAGGCAACCGTTCTGTACATATTGCAGTGCCCACGACGGACAAGCCACAGGACGAGATCACTCCTCAGGAGTATGCTATAACCACTGTTGACCTTGGCCCGACCTCGAAAGGTCAAGAAGTAGAGGAGTTAGATAATTCCGTCTCGACCATCAAGGCGAGACTAGAAAAGGAAGTGGCTAAGAAGTAGGAGTATAAGAAGGAGGTCGAACGTCTTAAGGAATATATACAGCATTTGACCCAGCCACTTGACCAGGGCAATGCGATTGTTCCTCCTCTTCTCAATTCATCACAGGAGGTGACCAAGGATGTCGAGTATGGAATGGTGACAGCCAAGGAAGCTCAGGACTGGATGGCAAGTGAAGGCACAAAAGCGACATTGTTCATGGAGAAATTGGCGCTGGCTTATGGGCAAACATCATGCTTTCTTTCCAGACTTATGGATATGGCGGAAACATGGGAGGGACTTCCAGATATGTAGGAGAGGCTTATTCCATGCCTCAGGCTATTAAAGGGCACTCCAAGAGAGGAGTTGGTCGACAGGAAGGTATTTGCTGCAGGAGCAGCATATGATTTCAATCATTGGTTTTGGTCAGTAACTATACGTAGAGAAGTTTTGGAGAAGGCAGAAGTGGATGGACTTAGAATCAAGGAGCAGGTAAAGGACATTCGGGAGAAAATTCACATGACAGTTGCAGAAATGTTTGATCAAGAGATTGTCCGAGAAAAGGATATGCAGCTGGAGGAGCTGAAACGAAGGGTTCAAGAAGTTTTCTTCTCGACTACTGGACCACCTCTAAGGAAGGATTTTGCGAGAGTGGCAAGTCTTTTGGCCATCCGGAATGACTTTAGGAAGCAGGAAGCAGAATGGGCAAACACCTTTGCCAAATGTGTAGAGAACTTGGATGAGCTCTAATTCCGGATCAGCATGCTGCCACCTGTCACGATGGAGGAAGTCATTGCAGTAGTGTCCAGATTCGTAGCTGCTCAGAAGGATAAGGACGCCTCTCCTAGAATATAGCTTTAACTGCCTCTCTACTGATAGTTTACTGATAGATGACTCTTGTTATTTTGGGAAACCCTAATTAGGGTTTGGTTGTAATAATCTTGGCCGTTAATCTTGTTTTAATCTCGGCCTTTCATTTCATTTTTGAAACTCTATATAAACTGTTGTTCTTCATTTCATTTTTGAAACTCTATATAAACTGTTGTTCTCTCACTTTCATTTGTGTGGAGACAGAATATGAAATTGTTGCATTGAGACTGTTTTGAATAATAAAAGCTCTTGAGCATGATTTGCCTTGAATAACTTCTTATTATCAAATAGTAAGCGAGGTTGCATATCTTCCGCCATAGATAAAAGTTAAAGTTAGATTAGGTAGAATTTGCTTTGAAAGTTGGTTAATTGAATGAGAGATTGATCGTATTGATTCAATGGTGAAGTGTAGCTCATACTTTCTTCGAATGGATGATTTGCATTCGATGCGTAAAGTTAGCTGAGCTCTTGGTACCGGAAACTTAACCCGGCCTCATTAGAGGTTTGAAAATTATCATCATGACGAGATTTCGCCCACTTCGCGTATGTTGTCATGGAGGCGAAACTAAAGTGTGGTTTATTCCTTCACGAATCCTTACTGTCTCTTGAGTTCTTAGGCATAGACTAGATTCTCCTAAACCCTATCCTTTTGCCATTTTTTTGAGATCCATTGAAAGTCCTAATTGAGAGCCTTTAATGATAAATTCCCTAAGTCCTGAACTTGTGAAGATTTTCTTACGTAAGTCCCCTTGTTTATTACTAGCATATCACAATGGCCATTGAACTTATCCACACGTCGAGACCCGACTAAAGAAACCTTGGAATCGCCATATGATCTTCTCGCAATCTTAGCATACGCGGTGATTTTTCAAGAGAGGATAGAGTGTCTTTGGACATTTTATTCTTCGGTGGATGATAAAACGTACACCAACACAACGCTCACAAACTTTGTCTTCAGATTCACGATTTTGGAGCAAGACTTAGCAGTAGACAAACCACGGAATGAGATCATGGTCTCTCACCTAAGGACGACATGATTCAGTCATTGCAGAAGAGGATAAGGAAGCAACTTTTACTTGGAGAGAACAATTGATCTTCAAGGTAAAAGCACATGAAACAATTTTTGCAGAATTGACCGAGAGCAAAGAAAAGGTGACAAGTGCTATCAAGTTCGTGAGAACTTTCGTATCACAAGTCCCTTGCTAGTATCAACGTGAGGGTGGTGAATACATCAAGCTCACCGACGTATAGTTAGAGTTAGATTACTGACAGTGAAGAGATGTTGTGAAGACACCGAGTACTTCAGAGGAGTATCAGTGCTCCAGATGGTGATGCGATCAACAACCTCATGGAGGGGTTAATTGCTCGAGATAGCAACCAATAAACTACAAATCAGGGCATCCCACCTTTTCAGGATAGACATTAGACACAACCGTTAAATTGATGCTTCTTTCCGAGTTAACTCATTGTCCCACATATCATTGCATGTCTATTTTGGAAATACCTATGTGCATATGGAGTTTTCAGTTTCAGTTAACTGATGTTAGTTATCAATTGAATTTCATATCAATAAGGACTTGCGTGTTACACAGTCCAATTAGTTTAGTTTAGAATTAGTTAACTGAGGTAGTTTTTCCAGTTAACTGTTAAGTTGCATACATTTAGGTTTAAGAATAAATCTTGCATGCTTGCAAGACTGATGTTAACTCAAGGAGATTTTAGGGTTCCCTACTCCTTTGAGGTCCTATAAATAAGAGCACCCTTGCTCATTTGTACTTTAACTTTTGCTATGATAACAAATTGTTGTGCTCACCTTGCCATGCAATATTGCTATTCTGTATTGGTTCACTTTGTTTAATATAAAGCTGGTTTGATCATTCATATTGTGTGTCTCATAACGCAATTTGCTGTCCCAGATTTATTTGTTTCTAATAATCTTTCTTTCATATCTACACCTCGGATAGGTGTTCCACCTCCTTGGGAATTTAGAAATAGAGATTATCATTTGATGTTGTTTTTAATAGTCTTTCTTTCATATCTAGACCTCGGATAGGTGTTCCACCTCCTTGGGAATTTAGAAATAGAGATTGTTGTTTGATGTTGTTTTTAATAATCTTTCTTTCATATCTACACTTCAGATAGGTGTTCCACCTCCTTGGGAATCTTGAGATAGAGTTTATCGTCAAGCATTCCCACTTGCTCCTAAGTCTTCATGGTCTGTTTTTCTTGAGGAAATAGGATAGTTTTAGTGTTAGCCTAGTTGTAGTTAAGACTCGCGGAAACCAAAGAAAACCTTAGCTGCAATGTTCTTGGTTTTATAACCTTGTGCCTCTACCAGCTGAGTCAAAAAGATAGGAATTTAGAATACTTTACTTTTTCATGCATATCAGCAAGAGAGAGAGCTTCCCCTCCTAATTTGAAGAGCAGTTAATACTGTGCATAGCTGTCTGTTGCCAATACGCACTCCAGAGGTGCGAATTGTAACGCCAACAGTGATTGACTTTAAAGTCCTCGTCTACCATTACATGAAATGCATGACTTTAGATGGGGCATGCTAGACAAGCATTATTGTTTGATTGTATCTTTGGAGATTATGTTTATTTACATCCATTGTCATACATGGTATGTAGAAGTTACTTATTAATTGTGATTCTGAATGTAGCTGTTATTCACTTTCTTTCATATCATTTGCATAGTAGCAATCTACATATGGTGGGTAGGGATGTGCCTATGGTTACAGATACATAAAATTTATAGAAAACCTTATATGTATTATAGTTTTCGTAAATATTAATGCCCAAGTGTAAATGCAAAAAAGAATCCATAAAACATAGAAACTTAAAACTGAAATTTGTGAACCAAATCCCCTCCAAATATGAGCACAAGTAAGTGTCCATAAAATATAGAAACTTAAAAACTGAAATTTATGAGCCAAATCCTCCTTATTTGAGCACAAAGATAAGTGTTATATGCCAGGAGAGATTTTTGTCCTTGTGATTTGTAAATGTTTCCTTTTTTCTTTTCCATTCTTGTTTGATACAACTTATATATTTTGTATTGTTTGTGTTCCATTCATCTCATGACTACATTTGGGTCATATACAGTTACTGATGGGTATCTGAGCCATTTCCCAAACATAATCAAGGAATTTTATAATGTCTATGTTATTATCAAATAGAAAAATACATACGTTGTTTTGGAGGTTGCATCTATTAGCATCGGTAAGAAGCTCGATGCTATCTAGATTTATCCTTAGTCTTACCTTCCTAGTAGCAAGGTTGCTTTATGAGTCATGCACTCTAATTTCTAATTTCAATGGGTGGAAGTCTCATTGTAATCTCACAACTTGTATAATGTTGAGTCAGCTTCTATACCCATTTTTTCTGCAGTTGATGATTTAGTAGAAGTGTTTTGACATTTACCTTTATTTAAATGTTGGCCTATCCTTCTGTAAATGTTACTATGTAGTAATGTACTATGCATCGTTCAATGTAATCGGCAATCTGAAAATTAATTTTAAATGCACTCTATGTAATTACAATTAACTCTCATTTCCCTTCACTCCCTGTATCTCTATATTACTGTATTTTTTGGTTTGTTAACTTTTTCCTGATTAAATCCCAATTTTCTGAAAAAAACTTAATTTCTTTGTTTGCTTAGTTATTCCTTATAGAGATTTTGCAACTATGCTTTGAAAGTTGAGGCATAGGATTTATTCAAATGTTGGCCTATCCTTCTGCAAATGTTACTATGCAGTAATGTACTATGCATAGTTTAGTCATTAGTGTAATCAGCAATCTGAAAATGAATGAAAAAAACTATATTTGAAAATCCAGTGTAAACTCTCATTTCCCTTCACTCTCTTTCTATGTAATTATAATTAACTCTCATTTCCTTTCATTCTCTCTCTCTCTGTCTATATATATATATATATATATATATTATTGCATTTTTTGGATTGTTAATATGTAACTATAATTAACTCTCATTTTCCTTCATTCTCTCTATCTCTAGCTCTATATTATTGCATTTTTTGGATTGTTATTGTTTTTCCTGATCAAATCCTAATTTTCTGGAAAAACTTTATCTCTTTGTTTCCTGACTTATTCCTGAGAGAGATTTTTGCTACTATGCTTTGAAAGTTTGGGCTTAGACTTTTTTTGGAACTTTAAGGACAAGCAAGGTACGGTGGTGTATGTATCTGACAATAGTGCACAAAGTGGACAGATGCCAGAGCATTACCTGAAAAACATGCTCAGAGTACGGCAAGATACATCTATGAGAAAATAGTAACAAGATCTGGGATTCCTATTCAAATTACGAGTGACTGTGGGGGACATTTTGTCAATCATGCCATTAGGATGATGATTGTGGAAAACTGTATCTTCAGTTCATTCTTGAGCTTGCATTTACCCTAGGCCGATGGTTAAGTAGAGGCCATGAATAATGTGATTGGGGTCTTCTAAAATTCAATGAGCTATAGAAGAAGCAGATTGAGAAGAACCACTCCCTGTTGTGTTATGGGCTTACCAAATGGCATATAAAGTAGCCATGGGCCATGCTTTCTTTCATCTTATGTATGGACAAGAAGCAGCTGTCGCTATGGAATATTTTACCAAGTCTAAGAATGGCCATTAAAAATAGAATTGGTGATGAGGAGAGCCTTAGAGAGTGGCTCAATCAATTAAGCAAATTAGATAAATGGTGACTAACAACATTGTAGGCTATAAAAGGTTGCACATGGAGATGAAATGATTGGCGTGGCAAGAACATCTGAGGAATGAATTATAAAGTCAAAATTATTGGAATTGAAGTGCAACAAGAAGCACGAAATCAAACTATATTACCTTTTTATTAAAAAAAGAAAAAGAAAAATCCCTTATACACTCCCCACAATAAAAAGGAGGCTTTTTTTCTAGTGGATGGATCCTCAAATTGAAATTACTCAAGTATATCTCAAAAGATTACACATGTATGCCATCCTACTATTAACGACAAATCCTTCTTAATGAACCATGTGTTTGTGTACATTCGTACATATATTTTTGTTCCCTTTTGTGTACAAGACAACCTATCTTGCCACAATTTACAACCTCAATACTAGGAGAAAAATGCAACCATAAAACTGTTTATTTGTCAACAACTGAACAAGAAGCTCAACTTATTGGGAGAACTACCTTAATAATATAGTATCAGACACTGGTATTTGGCATCCTCAAAGATGAAGAGGAAACCTATTCCAATAAGGACTTGACTCATCTTATCTCTAAATCCCCAGCCCTTCCCAAAGAGTCACATCAACAAAATTAAAGAACACAGTTAGAGTACAGAGATTTTTATGAACAAAATCCGACTAACAGGTTGAGGGCAGCAACCATATTTGTAGGAGATTAGAATGTTAAAGTGACATGAATGGAGCTTTTTATTCTTTCAACGGGGTCTCAAACACTATTAAAATTTAAAAGCTAAGTTCTTGTTTCTTAGTGCAGATCCTCATCAAAAGAGCCTTTCAAGTGGATGGATATAGATTTTGTTCAGATCAAAATGTGGGTCTAAATGACAAAAGTAGAGTGGGAGTTGGAAGATGCATTTGTGAAAAGTAGGATATTGGGGATACCAGAAGATCATCTTTTATAGACAATTCCAAAGAGTAATATCCCATCGGAGAACTCATGATAAAAGCTACATAAGCAATATGGGTGAAACTGTCTGTCACTTGGATAGGTTAAATTAGGAAAATGATGATAAGATTGATGTAGTGATGTTGAGTGCAGCTTTATCAAGTTGATGCAAAAATTCAAGACGTTCATGTGTTCTAAGTATTAACTTTTGTTGCAAGACTATTAAATGTGTATGTTTCTAACATTGTGATTGAAAATTATGTTGTGTAATGAAATAATATTCATAAGTTTTATGGGACTGAATTATTTTATTGAATCTCTGTGTCACTTGTGAAATTATTCCCTAGGGTTAAGGAAAAAAATGAAGGATAAAATATTTTACTTACCTCATGTGGATGATGTGCAGGTCCTTCTGACTACATGCAAAGCTATGTCACCATTCACTCCATTTTTTACTGAAGCCTTGTATCAAAATTTACTTAAAGTTCTTGATTCTGGAGCAGAGGAAAGTATACATTATTGCAGTTTTCCGGAAGTTGGAGGAAAGGTAAAGCTCCGTTATTTAATTCATTTTTAATTAGTAAATTTGGGACATCACTGGGCCCAGGTTGATTGGGGGCACATATGAGGGCCTTACTTTCTCGGGTAAACATAGGCCTTATTAAGACGGTATACTTCATCGTACACACTTTGAAGGTTTCCTCTGGGTTGAAGGCTGCTTTGATGCAGTGTGGTGATTTGAACTTGGGTCTCCTCTATATGTGTGTATCATATTAACTATTACAATATATTCTTTTGGACAGCTCTTACATATAAATTTGTTGTGGTGTAGGTCAGCATATTATAACTTCCATTCAAGTCAATTTTCCATCAGATGTTGGTTGTCTTTATTCTCAAAATCTTTTTGTGATTGCAGAGAGAGCAACGTATTGAACAAAGTGTTACAAGAATGATGACTGTCATTGATTTGGCTCGAAATATACGGGAACGACACAATAAACCTTTAAAAACACCTCTCAGGTAATCTATATTTTAGGCATAGAAGACCCAGTTATTATGATGAGATCTTTACTGAACACTTCTCCAGTTTTCTTCAATTTGTTGTACTTTCGTTCACAGGGAGATGGTTGTAGTTCATCCTGATGAGGAATTCCTTGAGGATATAACTGGGAAATTAGGAGAGGTGAGTGAAATGACTGAAATAACTTTTCCAGGTTTACTCTTGAGGATAGTGAGTAATGCAATATTTATTTGGTTGAATGCTTTATAATTCTATTGAAAAATGGTTTTTTGTGTGTTCTGGACTGTGGAAAAGCCAGATTGGTGATTCCTTGTATATCATCTTCAATTTTTTGTGGTAATATTACTGTTGTGATACAAAATCATAAAAAAACACCACCTTAAATTGGTAAGGATGCTCAATTTAGCTAACATTTTGATCATAAGAATTGAATGGGCTGCTTGAAAGTTGTGATGAGCCCTGCTGGCTCTCAGTTCATAACCCTCTTTCTTAAGTCTTTAAAGTGTTTTTTAGAGTTTTTTAGAGAAATCTTAGTAGACAGAAGAGAAGGGGCGCAGCATATTTTTGCTCACAAAAGACAAATTTAAACTTATTCCTTCAACTTGAAAGTACAAAATGTATTATCAAACACCAACAGATAGATTAAGAACGATAAACATACCAATCAGGCTCCAGATTATTTAAATAAGAAACTGGCCAGGTCTACAGCTGGAAATGGTGAAAACAGGCATAAATGCACGCCACAACTCCAGACAAGGTTTCTCCAGCTCAGAAATTGGTCACAAAGCACTGAAATAGCTAGCCGCCCATGATGGATGCCAAAACCCTCTCAAAAAGAAGGCGTTTTCCTTAACTGCTTCACACGCCTTTCTCAAGGCACAAAAACCAAGGTAGGCCGTACGGCCATGAACAAGAAGGAAATGAATCTCTGAAGAAGAATTCCAGAAGCAAGAAGTACGCCACCAAGAACCCCTCAGTTATTACCAAACACAAATAACTGCATAAATAAAGCTCTGTCTGAAATCTGTAGAACTTCTGTGTGAAGCCCTCAACCGTACGGATTCAGCTGATCTCTCACAGCCTCAAACGTACTCAACACTGAAGAGTTTCCGTTCTCCAATGGACACAATGATCAAACCCTGCTCTCAGGAGAATGCTCAGAGAAAAGATGCACAAGGCAATTCGAAATAATCAAAAGGTGAGTTTCTATTGCCAGGAAAAGCCTTTATATGAAATGGCACGCATTTCAAGAAATGTACGGCCTTTCTCATCATTAAAATATTTCAATATTTTAATATATTCCCTTTCAATAGTTTGAGCGCACTTTTTTATAATATTTAAAGTGATTAAAATATTATAATTCCCCTTTTTGACATTTAAGTGATAAAATATTAATAAAGTCAATGTGACTTTATAAAAATGGCGTTTTAAGTTAATAAATTAACTTAATCACTTAAAATCCCGTAACATGCTCAAAACTCAGGATAATCTCGTGCCGTCAGAAGCGCTGAACTCCTGGAATGCCAACGCTCACTGTGATCTAAACACTGTCCACTGAAAACACGAACAAACAAACTCTCCAAAATGCACCACTGACCCTCTATCCAAACTGGCTAGCCCACAAGGGTCCAATAAAGGGCTAACGCTCTGTTCTCGAGAACTGTCTAGCGAGGGGACATCACAGTCCGCCCTCCCCGAATTTGCTTGTCCACAAGCAAACTCAAAGCTGGATGCTGAAGAACACTGTCACTCTCCCACGTCGCATCCTCTGCTGGTAGATCCCTCCACTTAACCAAGTATTCCCTGATGACCCGCCTCCGAAGATGACGCTCTCTGGAGTCCAGAATGGCATCAGGTATCAAAACTAATTTGCCCTCATCATCCAGGGGTGGCAAATCAATAGAAGGAATTACGTGTTGTCCCAACGCCTTTTTGAGGCGCGACACATGGAACACGTTGTGAACTCTACTGTCCACCGGAAGATCCAGCTCATAAGCCACTTGACCCACACGTCTAACAACTCTGAAAGGTCCATAGTATCGCGGCTTAAGTTTCTCGGAGCCCTTCTTGCGAAGGGTAGACTGCCCTATACGGCTGAAGCATCAGGTACACCAAATCATCGATCTCGAAAGACCGCTCTACTCGTCTCTGATCAGCATATTGTTTTTGCTGATTTTGGGCTTTCTGAATATTTTCCCTAAGTGCTCTCATAATATCCTGGTTCTCCTGTAACAAATCACCAGCACTGGGAACTCTACTGTCACTCAGCAATAAATCAAGAAAGCTCGGAGCGTCATATCCATATAACGCTCGATATGGTGTCATCTGGATGCTCATGTGATGGGTGGTGTTGTAACAGTACTCACATAAATATAACCACCTCAGCCATGCCTTCTGCTGCCCTGAACTATAGTTACGCAAGTACCCTTCCACCCATTTGTTGACGATCTCTGTCTGCCCATCTGTCTGGGGGTGGTAGCTGGTACTAGGGGTGAGCTCTGTCCCACAAAGCTTGAATAACTCCTGCCAGAAGTTACTCATAAATTTTCTGTCCCTGTCGCTAACTATACTGCGAGGTAAACCGTGCAGCCTGAATACCTCTCGGAAGAACAAATCAGCAATCTGAGTAGCCGTGTGTGTAGTAGTGATTGCGAAAAAGTGTGCATATTTCGTCAATCGATCTACCACCACGAAAATACTGTCCTTCCCTTGAGCTTTTGGTAAGCCCGTGATGAAGTCCATGGATAAACAATCCCACTTCCTCTCAGGAATAGGAAGCGGCTGTAGAAGACCTGCAGGGTATGTGTGCTCTTGCTTGTTCTGCTGACAAACAAGACATTCCCTGACATACTGGAGAACATAGGACTTGAGACCCTTCCAAGAGAATCTCTCCCGTACCTGTCGATAGGTCTTATAGTACCCGGGATGTCCCGCCATGGGTGAATCATGCAATGACCTCAAAACCTTGTCCCTCATCTCAGAACCTGGGACCAATAAAATCCTCCCTTTGTAGATGATAAGGTCATTTACAAGTGAATACCTGTCATCCAACACTGATCCATCTATGATGCTAGAGGCCCATGGGTCCTTAGCATACTCTGCTACTATCTGATGTCTCCAGTCTTCTGAAACCAATGTAATAGAACTCAAGTGAGGACGGCGAGATAACGCATCAGCAACCACATTCTGAGTGCCCTTGACATAAGAGATGTCAAAATCGTAAGACTGAAGCTTGCTGACCCATTTTTGTTGCCTCTCATTAAGATCTCGCTGCCCAAGAAAATGCTTTAGACTATTATGATCGGTTTTCACAGTGAACTTACTACCAATCAAGTATTGCCTGAATTTGGCCATCGCATGCATGATAGCCAACATTTCCTTATCATAGATACTAAAACTCCGTTCTGGCCCTCTTAGCTTTCTGCTCTCAAAAGCTATAGGGTGACGATCCTGCATAATAACTGCACCAATACCCTCACCACTGGCATCGCAATGTAACTCAAAGGGTTTAGTGAAATCCGGTAAAGCCAAAACAGGACACGAAGTCATGAGAAGTTTGAACTTCTCAAAGCACGCTTGTGCTAGTGGGGTCCACTCAAAAGCACCTTTCTTAGTCAAATCGGTTAGTGGTGCAGCATGACGCGAGAACCCACTAACAAACCGACGATAGAAAGCACACAATCCTACAAATCCCCTGAGCTGTGTCAAAGTCTCAGGTGTAGGCCAATCAATGATGGCTCGAACCTTCTCTGGGTCCATGCTGACTCCTGCACCGCTGATGATGTGTCCCAGATATAAAAGTTCTGCCATGCCCAATGCACACTTGGACTCCTTGGCATACAAGGACTCCCTGTCAAGTATACTCAGTACCTCATCCAAGTGTACCATATGTTCTTCCCATGATTTACTATAAACCAGGATGTCGTCGAAGAACACTAAAACAAATTTCCTCAAATGAGGATGGAAAACCCTGTTCATTGTCGACTGAAACGTGGCTGGAGCATTGGTTAACCCAAATGGCATAACCAAAAAATCAAAGTGTCCACAGTGACATCTGAACGCCGTTTTCTCTATGTCCTCTTCTCGGACTCTGATCTGGTGATAACCTGTTCTCAAATCAATCTTTGAGAAGTAGCAAGCTCCATGAAGCTCGTCTATCAACTCATCTATCCGAGGAATAGGATACCTGTCCTTAATGGTTTTCCTGTTGAGCATTCTGTAATCGATACACATTCTAAGTGTACCATCCTTTTCTTCACCAAAACAACTGATGAAGCAAAGGGTGACTTACTCGTCCTGATGTGCCCCATAGCTAACAGCTCCTGAATAGTCTTCTCAATCTCATCTTTCAGACGCTTGGGGTGCCGGTAAGGAGTAATCATGATTGGTTTCGTGCCCTCCTCCAGCTCTATAATATGCTCAATACCTCTATCAGGAGGCCTGCCTGGTGGAATAGCACTGAATACCTTCGCATGTTTGATTCGAAGTTCCTGCACATCTGGATGGTATGGAGAAGCTTGCTGATCCAACTGTGAAGGCATTAGCTTGCATTCAGCAGCCCACTCTACCATATCATTACGAATCAAACGCTCCATTCGCCGAAGTGAAATCTCCCTAAGGTTGCTGTCCCTGATGGCTTTAAGAACATGGTTTGTGCCATCAATGGTGAACTTCATCTCCATGTCACGCAAATTAAGCGTGAACTCTCCTATTGCATGAAGCCACTTCATGCCAAGAACTAAATCAGTTCCACCCATGTTTACAACATAAAATCTGCCTTGAACTCAAAATTATTAAGTTTCAAAGGCAAGTCAGGTATCATCCTCTCACAATCGAGAGTGTTCCCATCTGCAACCCTCACACGTATACCTTCAAACTGTTGAGTTTGAATACCCCGTTTCTCTACCAACCGTGAATCGATGAAGTTATGGGTTGCACCTGTATCAAGGAGAGATATGACCCTTTGACCAGCTAGGATCCCACGGAGTCTGAAAGAACCCTCTTTCTGCATGCTGGACATATGAGCCTCCTTAAGTTCTGTTTCCTCTGCAATTTCTGCTTCATTTTCTGATTCTTCCCCATCTGTATCATAGATTGGAGCTCGCTGATCAGAAAAATCAGTCAATGGTTCTTCCTCATAAAACCACTCCATATGCTTGTTTTGCCCTTTTGGTTTGAGGGGGCAATCGTGATTAAAATCATACGGACCTTTGCAATAAAAACAGAGTTTTCTCCTTCTCAAATCATTCATGGTTTCTCGATCTAAAGGGGCTGCAAATTTCTTTTTCTGATCTGTATTATCAGCCTTCTTTGGATCTGATTTATTTTCCGTGTATGATGTTGTAGGCTTCGAGTTCGAGCTAAAAGGCTTACGAGGTGTAGATGGCTCCATGCTGCGAGCTTTCCTCATTGCCTCCTGTAAGGTAGGTGGATCAAATGCTTTTATCCAACCTTTCATGGGCTCGAATAGACCTTCAATAAATAATATGACCAGCCTTCTCTCTGAGATCCCTGTCACCATAACAGATAGTCTTTGGAATTCACCAATGTACGATTCCAAGCTACCTAACTGTTTCAGCTGTGCTAAATCTCTGAAGAAAAGCTCAGGATCCCTTCTGTCAAATCTCTCTACCAGTCTATCAGTAAACTCCTGGTAAGAGGTAATCCTGTCATGATGAAGGGTAGTCATACCATGAATCCACCAGTCATGTGCTACGCCATCTAGATGAAGTGTTGCAAAGCGAATGGCATCCACCTCAGGCATGGGGCGTAGTGTCAGGAAGGTATCCAGTTTACTAACCCAGGCACGTGCTGTAACTCTGCCACTGCCATCAAAATGTACTAAAGTTAGTTTGCTGGTTGCCTGTTTAAGATCACTCTGTTTGTGTCTAGGACGCCTGTCATTCCTGTTCCTGGTGTGCTCTCTCTTCTGGCTCATAAACCTATCAAAGTTAAGGTGCTCCTTAACCCTTGGTGGCAAATTATCCCACTCATCATGCATCGCCATAATATTATCTGCAAAATTTATTTCACCACCCTGTTCAGCTTCATCCACTTCCTCAGCATCATCTCTGGTGAACGTGGGAAATGTAGCTCTCTCATAGGTGCGTACTGGATCTATAATCCTCTGTGGCTGTCTATGGATACTGCCATCTCTATCTGAATCCAAACTACGAGCTCTGTTTAATGACAAATTCTGAACATTCGTGCTGAGTTGTTGAAGAATAGTTGCAACCTGCTCTTGCCCTGCAACCATGCCTCTAAGCACGTCTTTGGCTTCTCTGTCCTCATCATCCCAGTTATTTCTGTGAGAACTTTCTCCAGCCCTGTTCGCCATATTGTCAAAATCTAATTCCTCCTCCTGATCTGCAAACGGAAATGGTGGAAATGGATTCTGGTCGCCTCTTTGATTTCTAGGGCCACCTCTGAAATAGGACTTACCAAAACCCTCTCTGTTTGACTTCATAAATTCTCAAACCCCACAAGCTGGCAGGATGTGAGCTCTGATACCACTGTGGTGAGCCCTGCTGGCTCTCAGCTCAAAACCCCCAAATTCTTAAGTCTTTAATTGTTTTTTTAGTTTTTTAAAGAAATCTTATTAGACAGAAGAGAAGGGACGCAGCATATTTTTGCTCATAAAAGATGATTTTGATCTTATTTCTTCAGAATGAAAGTACAGAATATAATATTAAACACCAACAGATAGATTAAGAATGATAAACATACCAATCAGGCTCCAGATTATTTAAATAAGAAACTGGCCAGGTCTACAGCTGGAAATGGTGAAAACAGGCATAAATGCACGCCACAACTCCAGACAAGGTTTCTCCAGCTCAGAAATTGGTCACAAAGCACTGAAATAGCTAGCCGCCCATGATGGATGCCAAAACCCTCTCAAAAAGAAGGCGTTTTCCTTAACTGCTTCACACGCCTTTCTTAAGGCACAAAAACCAAGGTAGGCCGTACGGCCATGAACAAGAAGGAAAAGAATCTCTGAAGAAGAATTCCAGAAGCAAGAAGAACGCCACCAAGAACCCCTCAGTTATTACCAAACACAAATAACTGCATAAATAAAGCTCTGTCTGAAATCTGTAGAACTTCTGTGTGAAGCCCTCAACCGTACGGATTCAGCTGATCTCTCACAGCCTCAAGCGTACTCAACACTGAAGAGTTTCCGTTCTCCAATGGACACAATGATCAAACCCTGCTCTCAGGAGAATGCTCAGAGAAAAGATGCACAAGGCAATTCGAAATAATCAAAAAGGTCAGTTTCTATTGCCAAAAATGCCTCTTTATGCAAAGCACGCATTTCCATAATGATACGCCCATTTTAGGTTTTCAAAATATTATAATATTTTAATATATCACTTTCCAATAGTTGGGCGCACTTTTATAATATTTAAAGTCATTGAAATATTATAATCCTCCTTTCTCATTTAAGTGATATAAAAATATAAATAAAGTCAAGGTGACTTTATAAAAAAGGCGTTTTAAGTTAATAAATTAACTTAATCACTTAAAATCCCGTAGAATGCCCAAATCACAGGATAATCTCGTGCCGTCAGAAGCAATGAACTCCTGGAATGCCAACGCTCACTGAGATCTAAACACTGTCCACTGAAAACACGAACAAACAAACTCTCCAAAATGCACCACTGACCCTCTATCCAAACTGGCTAGCCCACAAGGGTCCAATAAAGGGCTAACGCTCTGTTCCCGAGAACTGTCTAGCGAGGGGACATCACACATGATTTCCTGTAGCTCTTTGAAGAATTTTTCTTCAGGATCTTCCTCTTTTGCATTGATGATGGATCTCATCTTCTCAATCATTGAGTTGATACCATCATATACTTCGCCCAAAGAAGGTCTATCCAAGTCAGTGTAACGGATCATGCTCAGTATGGGCTCGGTGAAACTGACGAGATACTCAACACGATCCCACCAACCATCATCTAGGACCCTTTGCTTGATCCTATTTGCCCTTTCATTGCTAGATTGCCTCCATACAACCCAATTAGGGCTGATTACCATGGCACATAGTGCCTCACGAACCTTTATAAGTCGTCTCAACACAATTGTGTTGGAGGCAAAACGGGTCTCGGCGACCTGTTTGAAAATCAAAATTAAAATTAAAATATAATTTTAAATATAAAAATCCAAAATTTTAAAAATTAAAATTAAATAGAAAATTCAAAATTTTAAAAATATTGAGAATTAACACAGCTAAAAACTCAGAATTTAGAGGGAATTGTCTAAGCATTCCTTGCGTATATGGTGGTTGGTGACAAACATTTGGATGTCTTCGCCCTCCGCATACACCTGTTTGATCCATTCAATTTTGGATCCAATTTTTTGTAGCATTAGATTGAGGGAGTGGACAGCACAAGGTGTCCAAAAAATGTGTGGATACTTCTCAACCAATAACCCAATGACCTAATTTTTTGGCATTTCGGTTACAACTTGCGCGACATTTTGATGGCCCACTTCTTCAATAGCTTGGCAAGGATGTCAACAATAAATGGATCATCTTTCCTTTGTCCTTCACAATCCACTTTGCTCTCAAAACATTGCTTGCTAGGGGACACAACAATAACATTGATCAATGGGCGATTTCTTGCATCTTTCCATCCATCAGAAACTATGGTCACCCTTGTTTCGATCCACGAATCCCTTATGGGCTTCAAAGAGTCTGCTACATGTTTCACCTCTTTCTCCAATAAGGTGCAACGCACCTTCTCAAAACCTGGGCCCTTATACACCTTTGGAGCCTCATTAATAGATTTCACCATTTTTTGCCAATATGGTGAGCGAACAACTTGTTGAATGCACCAATCCATTGGCATAGACACATCTTTACTTTATGTCTTGATTAAGCAAAATCTCTGTACCTCATTACGAAATGAAGCTTCCAACGGTCCCTTCGATCTTTTATTTGAAGAGGGCATGGTTTGCTCTCGAGGGATGTCCATAAATGGATGGCTTTCTGTAGGTGGAAAATAAGAAGGTGGTGTAGGGGGTTTCATGGATTGAGATCCTTTCTTCAAAGGATGGCTTGTTTTACCACTGGTTGTTTTTTGGTCTTCCTTTTCTTGCTCAGCAATATATTTCAACACTATATCTTTTGGAATGCCTTCGTTGTTTTCACTTGGACAATTTTTGATGCTTGTTTCAGGGATCCCGCACAAGTGCCCTTTTACTCGACTGTATGAGCTCGAATATTGAACATTGCAATGACTACAAATCCAAATATATCCTCCACCACCTGGAAGTTGCTGAACCATTTCTACATATTTCCAAAGGGGAGAGGCTGGG
Source organism: Sequoia sempervirens (assembly GCA_007258455.2). Classification (NCBI taxonomy): domain Eukaryota; kingdom Viridiplantae; phylum Streptophyta; class Pinopsida; order Cupressales; family Cupressaceae; genus Sequoia; species Sequoia sempervirens. The sequence continues at coordinate 17,433 of VDFB02259496.1, forward strand.
TTTATTTTGAAACAAGATTAGATTGAGCCTGAGGAGGTACCGGTTGCCATTGTAATACGGAATAGTGAATACCTAAGGCACAACATATTGAAATTTTGGTATTGATTCATTGAATTTGAAAGTAAAAGACTTAATTAATTAAAAAAAAATGAAAAAATTGAACATGTGTTATAGACATTTAGAGGAATGAAAAGTAAAACAAAACAATAACTAAAAAACAAAACAAAAGAATTGAAGTTCACTTGTGAAAAAAAATGTAAAAAAAATAATCAAAAACTTCAAAGAACCTACCTCTTTTGAAGAAATCTTGCTCTATGATCTTCTTAGCAACGAATAGACACTTGCAAGTGCTTAGGAATAGCACAACAATCAACTTTGAACAATCTACAATCAGTCTTCAAGTCTATTCCAGCTTGTGCAAGCAAAAGAGAAAGTTCAGCAATGGAGGCAAAAAATTCTTTTTTCTCATTCACAAATTGGTAAATGAGTTTCACTTTACCTATTTCATGTTTTTGAGGCAAGTATTAGGGTTAGAATTAATAAAAAAGTCCCTAAAAGTCAAAAACGAGTCATTAAAAAATGAATTTTTTTTTTGGAAAAATGCGCCTGGGCGCGGAATTGAACCCGAGTTCAAACCAGGTTCGAAATTTTCGAACCCTGTCCGGACCCACAGTCATGGGTCCAGACCTTGGCCGAACCCACAGTCCAAAATACGGACCTAGGGCGAATTTCTTCGAACCGGACCCGTCTCGAACCCGGGGCCTTCAGTAGCGAATCCGGTAACATAGGTAAAATGCTGCTGGGAATGAGGCATAGTGTGAATGGTCTCTTTGAATGCTGTATTTCTGTTGATATCTTGCAGACATGACTTATAATTAAGTAGTTGTTTTGTATGCAGTAGGCCTTGGTAGTGATTCATTTTTGTTGGATCTAGGATCTTTTTTGGTTATTAGATTTGGACTGGTTGAATATATTTGTTTATGGTGTGTTCTTTTTGACACACCTTATATTGTAACCTGCTATTTTAGTAAACTTTATTTGATTGAAAAGAAAAACTTATAAAAACTTGAGCATTCCTATATATATAAATATATATATATATATATGTATGTATGTATTAAAAAAATATTCCTACATATATACACTGTTGTCCCTGCCATCCAATACATGGAATCCCGTGGAACATAGCTTATGTGGCTTTTCTTTAGGAGTGAGTGCACATACATGACATCAAGAACTCCAGATATTTTACCCAACACTTTTTCTAGACCAAGCCCTTTTTAGGAGTATCATGTTTCATTCTTGGTAGGATTTTGATTTAGCGAATAGTTTGCTATTGTACTCACCACTTCTCAGCAAAAACTTTTAGGAAGATTCTTTCTTTTAACATGTTACAAGTTGTCTCTGCCATCAACCCATTGTTTCTCGTTGTGACTCCATGATGTGAAGTATGTGGATACATTATGCTTTGATATTTTTTAGAATTCATCAAAGATATATTTTAGTCCATTGTTTGTTTTTACCACCTTTATTTTGTGACCCTTGGACCTTTCCAGGACTGCTCTAAATGCCTTGAAAGCTTCAAATGCAACTTGTGTGTTGAGAATTTACCCTACTTTTCAAGTCATCATTGAAGGTAATGAAATAAGCAAGTATTCCCATTGATCTGGCGTTCAATTGTAGATAAGTGAACAAGTCTTCTCAAGTCTTTTACTCCCTGCTTCTATTTGAGAAAAGTTCTGCAAGTTTCATTGCCACATTCAATCTTTGTAAATTCTTGAAACATTTAGTCTCTCCTTAGAGAATCAAGAGATTGAAACTTAGTACTTTAAATTTTTAATGCCACGAAATGTCAGGAAGTTTGAGTTTTTACAATATATTTTTAAACTTGCGTGGTTGCATCAAAGAATATGAAGTCCACTTCTTTGTCCTGGCAGGAAACATGGCTGGTGGCACCACTATTTTTATCCTTGATAAGGCTCCCCTCTTGATGGAATTCAACATTCAAATCTCACTTGCCATCTCATCAACTGGCTGAAGATTATGGTTCATCTCAAAAGAGGCATGATTTTTTATTTTTTTAACACTTTGTAATGTCCCTTGTCTCGGTTTGCCCTAAGATTTGTTTATTGATCACAAAATCCAAAAACTCGGGTTAGGGTTTTCACCTTGTCAAATGAATAGCTCCTTGATGATGTAATTCCGAATTGAAAACCTGATATGAGTGTTGTGGATTCTGAGTCTTCTTTTCAGATCACTTTATCGCTTTTTGTTTTCTTCCCGATTATTACTTATTTGCTATGGAATTCTACATTCTTTTTATATCTTTGGTGGCGGAAAAAGACATCTCCCTTCAATGTACGCATTTATTCGAGGGGCATGTTTGTTTGTTAATGGCCTTATCTTAATCATTGTTTCCTTGATCACATACGGGATAATTAGTTTGTTAGTATTATCCTTATTATCGCTGGTTGCCTTTAACAACGATTCTTTCTATTCCTTGTTTTTAACTTTCTTCGAACCTGATTTCAAGAATCCCGATGTGTTCCTCCATCGATTAATCATTTAGGTGGGTGATCCTGGGTTATGCGAGGGGACATGACAATCCTCCCCCCTCAATTTGCTTGCCCTCAAGCAACCCTTTTTAATGTCATAGATATCTCTTAACCTTAAGGCGAGAACTTAAGAAGAGGATTAGGAGTATGACATACATCTATGCAATGTTCTATGAAGAGGTGTTGTAACTACTAGATTTGCTCCTCCATGAAGCTCCATTTGTTTATGGTCCTTTCTTTTTCCAATTGGATGCTTTTGAGGTCTCCTTCATCATACCTTGGTTTCTTACTCGGGTTTTCGTTGCTTTCTCCTTTGGGGGTTGCTTCTATCTTGTGGGCTCGACCCTTTCTCTCACATTTATGGCCACGTTCCCATGGTCCATGGCATTTAAAGCATAGACCCTTCCTTTTCAGATCATCCATTGATTTACACATATGACCACATTCCATCTACTCATTACAATGAGAACATGTTTTTGATGAAACCTCCTTCTCAAGCCTTTCATCTCTGTGAGAGGGTTTGGAGTGTGCAGTAAAATTCTTGGGTCTATCTTTTGGTGGGTTATCCTTAAATTTCATGGCTTTTTGAATTGCTTCATCTAAGTTGGTGGGTTCTAATGCACTTACTGTGCTCTTGACTGATCCCCTCAACCCTTCCATGAACAAGTGAGTCTCTCTTGAGAGATTTCGGGTACCATGACAACTAGCTTTTGGAATTTGGCAACATAGTTCTCTATAGTTCCATGTTGTCTTACTTGGGCGAGCTCTCTAAAATACCACTCAGGGTGCTTTTGGTCAAATCTTTTGATTAGCCTTTAGGTGAAATCATTATAGGTGATTACGTGTTGGTGGCCTTGGGTAATGAGACTGTGGTGCCACCATTCGTAGGCCATCCCTGTAAGATGTAGCACGGCAAACTTAATGGCATTCTCCTCTGTCATTGGAGTTAGTGATAGATATGTGTCCAACTTTTGGACTCATGAGCGTGCCGTGGCTTTTCCTTCTCCATCGAAATTAGGGAGGGTTAGCTTGCTCACTCTATTCTTGAGGTCTTTGTTGTGTTGGCTCTTCCTTTCCTTCCTAGGGGAAAATCTTAATTTGGCATCACAATAATCTTTGAAAGGGATAGTTCTGCTAATTTCGGGATCAAGTCTATAGTATGCTGCCACAATCTCATCCACGTTATCTGTGGGGAGTTCGTTTGCTTCCCCTTCTTCCACATGTTCTTCCATAGGTAAGAAGGGAGGTCTTGTGGGTCTAGAGTTGGTTGCTTTTGGGGAGATGGGATTGTTGTTCTCGGAATGATTAGAATTTGTCTCCCATCTGTTATTGCCATTCATACTTTGAATGGCCTGGAGAAGTCGGGTGGTTCTTTCGTTCCTCTCATTTTTGTCCCTGAGTGCTTGGG